>JASGXE010007311.1:0-54158 GCA_030068105.1 Sinentomon sp. SZTP_YWyxl | reverse complement strand
TGGAGCACCCCTTGGTACTTTATGGAACTCAAAAAATTGGAATATCCGAAGGGGTGGTCCATCGGAGCACAGCAAAAATTTCCAATAATAATGAAGTTGCAGGATGCTTTCGTGCCGTACGCACAGAATTTTAAAATGATCTCAACCAAGAAGGAAAAATTGAAAAAACGTTGAGAACAGTGCAGAAATGTGTGGTGGTACATTGGACCACATCTTGGGTTGACCCCATTTCAATCATCCAGGGGATGGTGGTCCAACGGACCATCGAGCAAAACACGAACACAAGTCAACGAAATGTAAAACATCGTATGTCAAGTTGAAGACGGAAGGGCGGAAAACTGTGATTTCAGTATTTGTTGGGCCTGAGGAAGCCATATTATATTTAATAGCCCAAAAGTCTGTTCAGTGCTAAATTTGGATAAGCAAGTGAATATTTTTTTCGACTTGAAGTCCCATATGTTGAAGAGAATTTGCACCCAAACAACTTTTTATGGTCCAGTTGGTCCAAATCATATCATAAAAACCGAATGGTCGGAAGGTTCAACAATTCGGTCGAACCTTCCTTCCAATCCACCACTTTGTCGTGCAGCTCTGAAGATCAAAACCAACTTCCACAGTGCCAATTCAGGAGAGCAAGCTTGTGATATGTGCCACTTAACGCTACCCAACTCACTGCCGCCCCACTGAACGTTGACCCCACGATCTGGGGGGCGTGAGCCAAGAACCATGGCAAACATACAAACACCACACAGTTGGTACAGATTACATAGAACAAGGAAACAACAACAACAACACTGGCTTCCAGCCTACGAAGAAGAACTGTCCTAAAAAAAAAGGAAATTTCCGAAGAGGATTGAATTGAGTTTTTTTATGAATCAACCATTGTTGGGTATAGCATCCATCGTGCATTTCGCCAGAAAGCCTACGATTGTTAACGCAACTGCACTTCGGTCAACTTCAAGTGATTTCGACTAAGATAACTGGCCGTATGCACCACCCCAACCCCAAGCTTGAAAAAAGTCAATTCCACATTCAGACACACCTTTCTCAACGATTGAAAAGGAATACCGTTGTGCATAGAAATCAAATTTTCCAACAGAATTCCATACAAAAATTTCTATGTATAGAAATCTGTTAGAAAATTTGGTTTCCATGCGCAACGGTGTTCCTTTTCCATCATCGAGAAAGGTGCCATCAAGTGGCTTTGGTGCATACGGCTGAAACTCTTTCTGAAGGAAAAACCAATAACCACACGGAAGGTGGAAAAGTGGTGCCAGGCGCAACAGAATAAATTATTCGCCAAAGATAACTTTTTCAAGAAAAACCAAGACATACGAGCTGTAGGCCTGCCAGGAGTTGCAGAAAACAAATCGACAGCCTTTGTAAACATCTCGGTGCACTCCTTTGGCGAAATCGGAGGTGTCGTGCGTCGTTGTGGCAAAACCGGACGTGCACCTAGAAATCAGAAGTCGAAATTCAAGTGTCAGCGATACGTAGAGAATCGTCAGAATATTCAGATTCGTATGTTATCAGAAATACATCAACAGATACGTAAACCAGGCATCAAACCCTCAGCGACCAAAGGACAAAGCGTTCCCTGCCATCATCCCTTTCCAACCATCCACAGCGAACATAATCAGGACTATTTTAAAGGAGCACAACATACCTACAATCATCACTCCTCCAGCAAAATTGAAACAAGCCTTCAAGAACCATGTGGACCCCACTCCACCAGCTAGAAAATCAGGCATCTATCAATTTGAATGCCAATGTATTGAGGTGTACATCGGACAAAGAAAAATGTGAAGTTCAGAATCCAACAGCTTATCGGGGATGCGAAGAACACCATAAAACCTAACGCTACAGCCTTAGCCCGTCACGTTCATGCAACGAGCGTTTATGCACAAATGTTCATGCACAAACCGCTCTGGAACAGAGCTAAAGTCATTGCCAAGGCCAGACATGCTTTTCTCAACAACACCGTGAAGCCATGGAAATTCTCAAACAGCCGTCAGCCATGAATGTCCGAGAAACCTTGAACCTCAGTGTAGAGTGGCACTCCATTTTCGACATCAAGAATAAAGTTGTGTTCCCGTTGCCGAAGGTACCTGCATCACCTTCCGACTTCGATCGGGGAGACATTAAAGATGAATTCATAAGGCACCAGCGAACCTAGCAGACGACAGATGCACAAGTTATCAAGGAAGACGCCGAAACAGACGTCGAATTTTTTTGTCCTTGTTTTATTGTGCCGGAGATTACCTGCCTGTCTATTATGATGCCCTCCGCAAGCTTCCAAACAATTTTTATCAAACAAAATGATTTAAATTTGCAGGGGTGTTCCTCATGCCAGGCCTCCATGGGCCATTTAGGGGCCTGAAAATCAAAATCAAACAAAATTATTGAAATTCGCAGGGGTGGTACCTCATTCCAGTAGAAACAAAAATGAGAATAAATTTTTCCGTGAATGCACTCGGTCCATGGTATTTTTACAACGGAAAGCCCCCTTGGGCCATTTAGGGGCCTGAAAATCAAAATCAAACAAAATGATTGAAATTTGCAGGGGTGGTTCCCCATCCCAGAAAAAGCAAACGTAAGAGAATTTTTCCTGGAAATTTGGATGAATTGGTTTTTGGACCCCTAAATGGCCCAAGGGGACTTCTCTTGATAAAAAAGCCCCGGTGTGCTTTGTGGAAATACACTGTTTGTGCTTCGGAGGTCCAGAATTCCATACCATCAGCACATGAAATTACAAAACCCTACAGCTTCTAATACCTGATACCGTTCATGAATTCAAGCCCAAATATGTTTGAATACTGATCCATCGTACTTTATCGTATTATTATGAAGGTATATGTCAAAAACCATTCGATGTAGAGTGGTGTAAGCACATGGGGTGTAAGCATTTAAGCTAAACACAGAAATGAAAAATACAGATAGATATTTTATCAGCACGTAATCGGTATTCTATTCATATTGGAAAACTGAAACAATCGGAATATCGGTTTTCGGTAAATGCATATCGGTTCGTCCCCAGTTTTGCACCCAACCCCAACCAAAAAGTTGAATTGTCCATTTCATTGGGACATGGCTTGCGAGTAAAAAACCTAATATTCGATGGTCTTTGTGTGTCTGCCACCTGCTCGGTTCGCAAAAGCATTGAATGCCATTGCATCTGTTCGCTGAGCACATTTGAAGTTTTTGAGAATGAATAGATGCCTGCTAAAACCTCCGAACAGACGTCAAATCTCTTTCAAACTCCCACTCTTACACAGAGTAGAAGTGCTCCGAAATAGCGATAATGCATGGTTGCGGGCATAATTTTCTCCTTTTACTTCAATGCAAAAATATTTTACCTGCAACCTCGGATTTCCATTAATTCGGAGCACTACACACCGGGGGTTAGAGACAGGCGCTTTTTAAAATCGATGGCAAAACGTGCGCTGAAACACACAACCAGTGCTTATTTAGTGAAATAAAAATGGCAGACACCCCAAATCGTGAAAAGGGCAAGATATCTCGAAAAAAGGCAAGATATCTCGAAAAAAAGGCAAGATATCTCGAAAAAAAGGCAAGATATCTCGAAAAAAAGGCAAGATATCTCGAAAAAAAGGCAAGATATCTCGAAAAAAGGCAAGATATCTCGAAAAAAGGCAAGATATCTCGAAAAAAAGGCAAGATATCTCGAAAAAAGGCAAGATATCTCGAAAAAAGGCAAGATATCTCGAAAAAAAGGCAAGATATCTCGAAAAAAAGGCAAGATATCTCGAAAAAAAGGCAAGATATCTCGAAGAAAAGGGCAGTGGGCTTTTTGAAAAGGGCACGTGCCCATGTGGAGCCTACGGAGATAAGAAAATTCTTTTGACTTTGTTCAAGTTCAAGAGAGGTTGAAATTGGTCACAATGGCATCATGGTTTTTTCCGTGTTTGGCGCTAGATGTTACTTACATGAATCGGTTTTCCCAAGCATGCTTTGCTCTTTGTCGAAAATCGGACCTCGGACATCATGAATGTTTGAAATAGGACAAAGGAAATCGGCCAGCCGCGGGCCGGCATACTTGCAAAAAACCGGACGGCGCCGCGTGCCCGCACCCAAAAACAAGACAGCCTGTGCGTGACCCCACAAAATAAGCCCTGCACACAACATTCGTGTTAGACGTTAATCTGCATCAAGCCCTGTATGAGTGTATGGCCTTTGGAGTTTCTCCCATTATCGAACAGTATTGGTGGACGGACCGGATTCTAAATGAGGTTTATTTTGTTCAGAATAAAAAGGTAGATTCATACCTAGGGAAAGCCTCAATTGATTCTGTGCCCTCAATGCCAATGCCGTTTTGGTGAGTTCTTCGGTGACCTGCTTCGGCACAATTTGATATCTGCCATCATTAAGCCGCTGCAAAATCCCCGATCTGTGGCAAAAATCAAAGATATTCAGAGAGCCGTTGCCGTGAAAGCAATCATTTCACTTGAATGGTGGTGAGGGCTGCAGAGGTCATGATCACTTTGTGGTCATGATAAACACAGCCAACCACAAAGTAATCATTTCACTGCGTTATAAATTTTAAGCGATTTCTGTCACTTCGTTTGTCCAAATCCACATTATACATACAGGATGAACAATGAACCAAAGCTGTTATAGCAGAGGACATGGTAAAGATGGAGGCGTCGCAAGGGAGGGTAGACAGAAACAAGGCAACAAATGAGCCGTGATTAAGTAAACGTAATAGGCATGTGCAGGTGGGAAGAAAATGTCCATAGCACGGAGAACACATCGAACTAAAGGACTGCCTCACAGTGCAAATGGAGGGTATGCCAACTCTCATTTCAATTGGCTCTAAACTTTACCTAGGGCTTCAGAAAAAACCAAATCCTATCGAGTTTTGAGTCGCTTCCTTCAGACTACTTACTTTGCCAAGACGAATGGTTAGTGATTGGTATTAGGAAACATATTAAAACAACAAAGACTAACAGCCAAATCCGTTCGTTGAAAAGCGAAGAAACGCGACGTTTCGCTCCCCCTTCGTGGAGCTGTTTGCCGCCTGAAGAAGCTCCACGAAGGGGGAGCGAAACGTCGCGTTTCTTCGCTTTTCAACGAACGGATTTGGCTGTTAGTCTTTGTTGTTTTAATATGTTTCCTGATATCCCCGTTCGTGGTGCACCTGCTGAAATTGTGATTGGTATTCTTTGCATCCCCGAGTGTTTGGAACTAGGGGTGATATCAATATCGAAATGTTCAAACACAATGTAGAAAAATGGTTGTCTGACATCACCATAAACTTGTCTTAAAGTTTTGCTTCCTTCATTCCTATGAATATGCCAACGTTGGCGATTATGCAAAAACAAATATTCTAAAGTGACTTCAGGCATTGAAAGCCTTTTTCCAAATGTCAGGCATCATTTCACCACAAGCAAGTCAATCAGGGATCGCATAAGATAGTCACATAGGCCTACATCTATTGATGTGTTTGAAAAATGAAAAAATATTTGTGATTTAGGGGGCTCAAGCTGCCTGAGTCCCCCTCAGATGTGACTAGAAGCCCCCCTGAGCCCCCCAGATGTGACTCAACCCCCCTGAGCCCCCCAGATGTGACTCAACCCCCCTGAGCCGACCTCAGATGTGACATGCCCCTAGCACCCCTTCAGGTGTGACTCAGGCCCCCTGGGCCCCCTCAGATGTTACTCAAGCCCCCTGAGCCCCCCTCAGATGTGACTCAAGCCCCCTGAACCCTCCTCTGATGTGACTCAAGACCCCTGAGACTTCAGCGTGGTACCAGTAATTTGAACTTTGTATGTATTTTTTGTTTTTTATTTATTTTTTTCACTACAATGTACGTGAGGCTTGCATGTTCAATGGCGATCCGATCACCATTGAACATGTTGCATGACTCACGTACATTGCCATGAAAAATATACATGTTTATCAAAAGTCTTCGAAAATAGGAGCTCGATTTTAACTCAGGGGCCATTCAGAATACATGGCATCATGCGCTGCAAAACATCACGACACTCATGAGGTGTGAAGTTACATCAAACTCTGTTGAAATTAAATAGCCCCTGTACACAGCCTGACCTTCAAAATATCGCCTATGTTCAAGTACTTTTAATAAGCTCTGCATAGAAAAAAAAATTCATTACATACAAAGCACAAAATACTGGCACCATATTGAAGTAATTATACATCAACAGGTTTGCAGTTTTGCGGTGATGGGAAGAGAGACTTCAAATAGAACTTACTGAGCCGGCTGGTTTCCACTAGTCTGCGCAGCAAACATTGAACTAAAAAAAAGGGTGAGAAAGCAGATAAAGCAATGCCCGATTCAATGCAGCATTTCACACAAATCAGTTTTGAATGGAGGTATGGAAGAACGAGATTCTTTCCGAAAAAAAAAAACAAAAAAGCCAATTACAAATTGTTGGGCTGAAATGCAAGGTTACGGCAGGCCTGTTTATGCAGAGAAGAATTTTCCCTACCCGAAATCTTTGTATAAAAGCCAAATGCTCAGAGCGAAAAAAGCAAATGTCAAAATTCAAAATATGGATGTTTCAGATTATTCAAAATAGTAGAATCAGAATTTAAATAATCTAAGTGATTTGGAATGATCTGAAGTGGAATTGGGTGAGGTTGGCCTGGCTCATGATCCAAAGGTCCAGAAGAGGAGTTCAAGTCCTGGGTTCGGCAATTATTTTTCAACAATTCAGTTAATCCGCTTGCATCTCATAACAGTGACTTCATAAGAACCTTCAAGGAAGTGTGCAGTCGCTCTAGGTCGATTTTTCATTCTACCTGCGACCAAAGTTCTTTTAGCATAACTGGAGCATTTCATAGTCCCTTCGAGATTCTTATGTAAGAACCTCATTTAAGGTTCTCAAAACAGACTTCTGATTTTGTCACCATTGCTTCACTTTCCAGGACCCCAAGATTCTTAAATACCCATGCTTTTTCTACGAGTGCAGGTGGAAGTTAAGCTCCATGTCCTTAGTAACCTGTGAACCTTTGAAACGCTTTGTAGGTCTGTACAAAGTCAGCATTCACATTTACCCATTGCCGCTTCACCATCATTCCTGATCTGTCTCATCTCAAACAGCACACTTGGAGTTCATCGCAAAGCTGGTTTGGTTTGACTCATGAGAATGACCGTAGCAATGACGAAAATGGAGCTTGAAAATGACGTACGATAATGATAAACATCACATTTTGTTCCCCCATGAAAATGACTCAGCAATGATAAAAAAGAAGCTTGAAAATGACGTACGATAATGATAAACATCATATTTTGTTCCCCCATGAAAATGACTCAGCAATGACAAAAAAGAAGCTTGAAAATGACGTACGATAATGATAAAACATGATGTTTTGTTCACTCATGAAAATGACATCAGCAATGACGAAAATGAAGCTTGAAAATGACCCCAGCAATGACAAAATTGAAGCTTGAAAATGACGTACGATAATGATAAACATCATATTTTGTTCCCCCATGAAAATGACTCAGCAATGATAAAAAAGAAGCTTGAAAATGACGTACGATAATGATAAACATCATATTTTGTTCCCCCATGAAAATGACTCAGCAATGACAAAAAAGAAGCTTGAAAATGACGTACGATAATGATAAAACATGATGTTTTGTTCACTCATGAAAATGACCTCAGCAATGACGAAAATGAAGCTTGAAAATGACCCCAGCAATGACAAAATTGAAGCTTGAAAATGACATACGATAATGATAAACATCATATTTTGTTCCCCCATGAAAATGACTCAGCAATGACAAAAAAGAAGCTTGAAAATGACGTACGATAATGATAAACATCATATTTTGTTCCCCCATGAAAATGACTCAGCAATGACAAAAAAGAAGCTTGAAAATGACGTACGATAATGATAAAACATGATGTTTTGTTCACTCATGAAAATGACATCAGCAATGACGAAAATGAAGCTTGAAAATGACCCCAGCAATGACAAAATTGAAGCTTGAAAATGACGTACGATAATGATAAACATCATATTTTGTTCCCCCATGAAAATGACTCAGCAATGATAAAAAAGAAGCTTGAAAATGACGTACGATAATGATAAACATCATATTTTGTTCCCCCATGAAAATGACTCAGCAATGACAAAAAAGAAGCTTGAAAATGACGTACGATAATGATAAAACATGATGTTTTGTTCACTCATGAAAATGACCTCAGCAATGACGAAAATGAAGCTTGAAAAGACCCCAGCAATGACAAAATTGAAGCTTGAAAATGACGTACGATAATGATAAACATCATATTTTGTTCCCCCATGAAAATGACTCAGCAATGACAAAAAAGAAGCTTGAAAATGACGTACGATAATGATAAACATCATATTTTGTTCCCCCATGAAAATGACTCAGCAATGACAAAAAAGAAGCTTGAAAATGACGTACGATAATGATAAAACATGATGTTTTGTTCACTCATGAAAATGACATCAGCAATGACGAAAATGAAGCTTGAAAATGACCCCAGCAATGACAAAATTGAAGCTTGAAAATGACGTACGATAATGATAAACATCATATTTTGTTCCCCCATGAAAATGACTCAGCAATGATAAAAAAGAAGCTTGAAAATGACGTACGATAATGATAAACATCATATTTTGTTCCCCATGAAAATGACTCAGCAATGACAAAAAAGAAGCTTGAAAATGACGTACGATAATGATAAAACATGATGTTTTGTTCACTCATGAAAATGACCTCAGCAATGACGAAAATGAAGCTTGAAAATGACCCCAGCAATGACAAAATTGAAGCTTGAAAATGACGTACGATAATGAAACATCATATTTTGTTCCCCCATGAAAATGACTCAGCAATGACAAAAAAGAAGCTTGAAAATGACGTACGATAATGATAAACATCATATTTTGTTCCCCCATGAAAATGACTCAGCAATGACAAAAAAGGAGCTTGAAAATGACGTACGATAATGATAAAACATGATGTTTTGTTCACTCATGAAAATGACATCAGCAATGACGAAAATGAAGCTTGAAAATGACCCCAGCAATGACAAAATTGAAGCTTGAAAATGACGTACGATAATGATAAACATCATATTTTGTTCCCCCATGAAAATGACTCAGCAATGACAAAAAAGAAGCTTGAAAATGACGTACGATAATGATAAACATCATATTTTGTTCCCCCATGAAAATGACTCAGCAATGACAAAAAAGAAGCTTGAAAATGACGTACGATAATGATAAACATCATATTTTGTTCCCCCATGAAAATGACTCAGCAATGACAAAAAAGAAGCTTGAAAATGACGTACGATAATGATAAACATCATATTTTGTTCCCCCATGAAAATGACTCAGCAATGACAAAAAAGAAGCTTGAAAATGACGTACGATAATGATAAAACATGATGTTTTGTTCACTCATGAAAATGACCTCAGCAATGACGAAAATGAAGCTTGAAAATGACCCCAGCAATGACAAAATTGAAGCTTGAAAATGACGTACGATAATGATAAACATCATATTTTGTTCCCCATGAAAATGACTCAGCAATGACAAAAAAGAAGCTTGAAAATGACGTACGATAATGATAAACATCATATTTTGTTCCCCCATGAAAATGACTCAGCAATGACAAAAAAGAAGCTTGAAAATGACGTACGATAATGATAAAACATGATGTTTTGTTCACTCATGAAAATGACCTCAGCAATGACGAAAATGAAGCTTGAAAATGACCCCAGCAATGACAAAATTGAAGCTTGAAAATGACGTACAATAATGATAAACATCATATTTTGTTCCCCCATGAAAATGACTCAGCAATGACAAAAAAGAAGCTTGAAAATGACGTACGATAATGATAAAACATGATGTTTTGTTCACTCATGAAAATGACCTCAGCAATGACGAAAATGAAGCTTGAAAATGACCCCAGCAATGACAAAATTGAAGCTTGAAAATGACGTACGATAATGATAAACATCATATTTTGTTCCCCCATGAAAATGACTCAGCAATGACAAAAAAGAAGCTTGAAAAGACGTAAGATAATGATAAAACATGATGTTTTGTTCACTCATGAAAATGACCTCAGCAATGACGAAAATGAAGCTTGAAAATGACCCCAGCAATGACAAAATTGAAGCTTGAAAATGACGTACGATAATGATAAACATCATATTTTGTTCCCCCATGAAAATGACTCAGCAATGACAAAAAAGAAGCTTGAAAATGACGTACGATAATGATAAACATGATGCTTTGTTCACTCATGAAAATGACCTCAACAATGACAAAATGAAGCTTGAAAATGACGTACGATAATGATACAATCGATGTTTTGTTCACTCATGAAAATGACCTCAGCAATGACGAAAATGAAGCCTTAAAATGACGTACGATAATGATAAACGGAATGTTTTAGAATGAGAAAAGTGACGTTTGATAATGAATGAAGAGATTCACGTTTAAAAAATGACGAAAATGAAGCTTGAATGACGGTATGATAATGATGAACATTATGTTTTAGAATGAGGAAAGTGCCGTTTAATAATGAATGACAGATGAAAAGTGACGCCATGTGAAAATGATGTTTGAAAATGACGAAAATGAAACTCGAAATGACACACGAAAATGATAAACGTGATGTTTTAGAATGTGGAAAGTGACGTTTGATACTGAAGAGATTCTAAAATGACAAAATTGACATGAAAATGATGTTCGAAAGTGATGAAAACAGAGCCTAAAATTACGTACGATAATGGTAAACATGTTTTACAACGAGAGAAGTGACGTTTAACAATGAAGAGATTCACCTCTAAAAATGACGTAAAACTGATGTTTGAAAATGACGGAAATGAAGCTTTAAAATGACGTACTGTTATGAGGAACATAATGTTCAAGAATGAGGAAACTGATAATGAAGATATTCACGTTTAAAACTGACGAAAGTGGCGTACGAAAATGATGCTTGCAACTGAAAAAATGACATTTTTGTGCGACTTACTCGAAGGCATCGTTAAACTCTTTAACAGTCGTAACGTTGTCACCTCTTGCCACGTTGCCATCATCAATGTAGCGTGAACACAGCATTTCACGATCGGGTAACGTCATAATTGTCTTATCAACGATGGTCGCCGAGCTGCTATTATCCGGAAGACGTTGCTTCCACAGAAACTCCAACATTTGAAGTTTCGGCGACCTTCCCTTCCAAACTTGAAGTGCAAATCGAAAAAAAATTACATCACCAAGCATATAAAAAAAAAACACACCGCAATTTTTATAAATCTAGCATGTCATGCAGTTAAACGTGAGACATTTTTGACGTGTGAATCATGAGGATTGTGAACAGAAACATTTTGTGCTCGCCATGACGAATCCCCGAATAATTTAATTTAATATTAGATTTAATTTAATTCAAGAGAAAATTTAATTTAATATTTTTGGAATCCCCGACAATTTAAAGTCGAAACTTCTTGCTATGACGGCGGAGAAATAATTACAGCCGAAGTGTTAACGCCATGAGGCAAAATCTACCACACTTCCGCCGCTGCGACTTTGACTTGGGGAGAATTTCTGTGTCCCGAGTCAATTCAGGAGCCACTTTATTCTTGAGAGTTTGTCACCTGCTGTGAGTTTTGTAGCCCTTACATGCTTAGAATAATTAAAGGCATCAAAATTAACAATGGTTGCCACATCTGAAGACCAATAGTGGGCAATGCATAGAGAGAGGGCACCCAGTCTCACTTTTCCTGAATGCGATAATTCCCCAACAATTCCAGCTTTTCCAAAAGAATAGGCACCCAGTCTCACTTTTCCTGAATGCGATAATTCCCCAACAATTCCAAATTTTCCAAAAGAATGGGCACCCAGTCTCACTTTTCCTGAATACGATAATTCCACAACAATTCCAGATTTTCCAAAAGAATGGGCACCCAGTCTCACTTTTCCTGAATGCTAAAATTCCCCAACAATTCCAGATTTTCCAAAAGAATGGGCACCCAGTCTCACTTTTCCTGAATGCAAAAATTCCCCAACAATTCCAGATTTTCCAAAAGAATGGGCACCCAGTCTCACTTTTCCTGAATGCAAAAATTCCCCAACAATTCCAGATTTTCCAAAAGAATGGGCACCCAGTCTCACTTTTCCTGAATGCTAAAATTCCCCAACAATTCCAGCATTTCCAGAAAAATGTGTACCGTCATTCCTGAATACAAAAATTCCAGTTTTTTTTCCAGAAGAATGGGCACCCAGTCACATTTCCTGAGCGCTAAAATTCGCCAACAATTCCAGTTTTTCCAGAAGAATGGACACCCAGTCTCACAAATGGGCACCAACTTTTCCTGACGGCACCCTGACCTCATTTCCTGATCAATAAAATTGCCTGGCAATTCCATGAGCTTTTCCTGAAGTCGATAAAATTCCCTGACGGTACTAGCTTTTTCTAGAAATTGGCACCCTATCTCTGACATTGCCTGATCAGGTAAACGTTCAATGGCAACATTAACTTTTCCAGAAGAAAGGGCACCCAGACTCACTGTTTCTGTTCAACAGTGTTGGTGGGTGGTCAAAAATGAAAGAGAACATTTCTCCTCCCACATACATAGGCAGACATGATCATGATTTTAAGTTGATGGCTAGGCATACATGTCGGGATGTTGGAAAGTTTTCCTTTGTAAATAGAACTGTCAATGACTGGAATGCCTTAAATGCCGATGTTTTTGGTAATGGGGAGGATTTAACCCTAAATATGTTCAAGAGGAATGTGCTGAATGTGGTCCCTGAGTAACAGCTCTTGAGGTGTTGATCATGCCCCATGCTGCTTGCTATTTCTTGTTTGTAAAATTTGTAATTTGTTATTTTGTAATTTGGTTATTGTCTTTTCTAATTAAGTTGCTGTTGTCTCATTCTTGCTTGTACAGTGGCGGCGGAAAAAGATTACTCATACATGTGTTTTTCCCATTTTGATTATTGCCTCCGAAACATTTTTTTCTTTCTTTTTACTCTTATGCAGTTGGTAGAAATTAAAGCGCCAAATTGCAACGGAGCTTTCTAGAGGTGTCAGATTTTGACATTAGTCATGAAAGAGGATCTTTTATTTCTACAGCATGGAGTTTTTGCTAAAATCTCAAGAATGACAATTTTTCACATGTATGGGTAATCTTTTTCCACCGCCAGTATACAATGACTAAGCTTAGCTGTGTTTGTTAATTTGCACTGGACTGTGTCCTAGCAAATTAAATTAAATTAAATTAAACAATGCTCCCGGATGATTCCTGCTTTTTCTGTTCAATAACAATCCCGATGATAATTCCAGCTTTTTCAGAGGAATTGGCATCTTTGTCTCACTTTTCTTTCTTACATGGGTTGTACCAGAATAAATGGAAGTTGCATCCTAAAATGCCCGAGGAACAACTTTGATCAAAGACATCTATCTGCTAAGACCACCAGAAGCATTCTTCCCTGACATCGATGCAAATTTCCACCTTTCCCATGCAACTGCCAGAAGCTCCACTTGTTCTAAAGTGAGGTCTATTTTGCTTCTGAATTTTTGCTTTTGACCAGGATCAGAAACGGTAAAATTGGAGTCTAGCCATTTTCCGCTTGTATTTTTAAAATAGACAAGAGTTGTGGAACTGGAAGCATGAGGTCAGACAAACCTGTGAATGCCTTGAGAAAACAATTTTTCTCTTCTGTGGGGTATCCTATTTTTTGGATTTTATGACGTTGAAATTTTCATCGAGGTCGTTTTTCATAAATTCTGCGAGCCGACTGAGCTCTTCTGATACGGATTTTGGAAAATTCCTTTCATCCAAGAATGTCTTAAATAAGCCGGTAGAGAGGAGGATGTTTGGGCTGAATCAGCTGTAGTTGGTCTGTTGTGGTATTCTACTTCTTCTGTGCACCACCCATATTTCACTCGTTCACAACCTCACTTTTTGGATGTGATTTGGAGTCATGTTTGAAATACCCTTTACCACAGGAAAATTGTTTGTTTCTTCAGGAACAGTGGCGAATGAGGGACACTGGCCACCATATACTGCAGGAGTTTGGTTGCATATGATTCTACGTGGCATACCTATGCCATTGAAATGTTTGAATCATTTTGCCGACAGAGAATCCTTGCTTTTTTCTTCAGAACGCGAGACACATCGAATTCAAGCATTTTGACACTAGGCATCAGAGGGCTGATAAAGGTGTCCTTTTGCACAAATGTCCACCGGAGATCAATAAATAAGTCTACCAAAATTGGCTAACCAAAATCGCACGTACATACATTAACCAGACAATAAGCCAGCTTTCATTAATTCTGGACCGCCCTTCGTAATAAAATCCCAGACTTTTAAAATTCCAGCTTTTCCATGGGAATTAGTACCATGTCTCTTGGACAGCTGGCAATTTCTGAGCACAGGACAGGACAATTGGAAAGTATATCGAAACTCGACAACAATTCCCACAAGTAAAACTCACACTGGTCGGCCACATAATAATTTAAGTCTCTCTTTCCTTGGGTAACGCCTGGTGTGGAAAACATGAATGGAAATCGGTCATTCGCCCCCAAATCGATGAACTGTGCTCCAAAGAACATCACTGGATTGTTTTCCGTCAGAGTTGCCAACATTCTCTGCACGGCCACATTGGCCACATCGTTGTCATTGCTTGTCGTCCTTTTCAGACTGGTAATGATGCTCTGGACACGGTCATTGATTGATTCTTCTGAAACAGTCTTGGTAAGATTTATCAAATCCGGGTCCTTTTTCTGGAGTTGTTGAGCTTTTTCCCTGAGGCTGAGGTAGAGGACACCTTTATTGTGTCGCAATTTTCCGAGTAGGCCTCCAGCGGCATAGTGTAGACATCCACTGAACACCATTGCTACCAGGCAAATCTGAAATTCCATAGAGAAAAAAGACCCCAAATAGAAGCACGTGCACCACGAAGGGGTTGAATTAAATTTACCATGTCGAACTTGATTCTCGCCTTGTCCGTTCGTAGAGGTTATCTGGAACACAACAGTTTCACACCCTCACGGGGTGCTTCTTCAGGTGTAAAATATAAAAGAGATCGATGGAGAGATGAGATGACAAATGGATGAATTGGTGATGTGAAGAATGTAGTGGAGTTAAAACTGGATGAAAAAGGTTAAGAACAAAGGTGATATGGCACTGGAGAATGTTGAAGTTGGACTGAATAGCTGAATGGTCAGTAGAGTTGATTGGTATCTCTGGTTGAGGTGTTATCTGATTTGACTGTTTTATTTCCATCAACAAACGCTGCCGCCTTTCATGCCAAAAATTGCTGCCAAAAATTGCATTCACTGCCAAAAAAGATTGCTGCCGTCTTTCATGCCATTTTTTTCATGCAGTTTCAGTTCAAAATGTCGGATATCAAAATGCCTCCGTTAAAAACGCCTCATGTCTTAAATCCATAGCATGTGAAGCCTCATGTTTTAAATATCCATAGCCTCATGTCTTAAATCCATAGCACGATTTCAGTTCAAAATGTCGGATATCTAAATGCCTCCGTTAAAAACGCCTCATGTCTGCAGCATGTAAACGGCCAACGCAGAAAGTGAGTGCTACATTACGATTCATTGCTGCAGTGTACTGCATAAACACGGCAATTTATTCAATCACTTCACATTATGTACAACTTACGGAAGCAAACAATGATCCCAGTGACCGTCGGTCGGCGGAAAATTCCATCGATATTGCCTGTTGAGATCTGTTGCAATGGAAGATGCTGATAAATATCCACAATTCAGACAATGACAAATAATTTTTTTGTGCAGTCAACAAAAGAATTCTGATAGATTGATGTATAAAACAGGTTGCTTTTGTTGCGAGCCATTTTGGCATGGGTCCCAAATATGGTGCTATGAAATGTCATGGGGAGGGGGTAAACGTCCCTGTCAAGGAATGCTCTGAGCGGCACGCATGCATCACTCAGGTCTGTCTTTATGGGGGACCACCTTGCCTGGCCCGTGGAAAACACTGATATTTGAGCTAAAATGAATATAAAAATTAAAAATATTGCCACCTTTAAAGGGCTTTGTCACCGTGGTGGGTGACAGGGTGACAGTCCCTTGCTTTGAAGCCCTTTAGAGTTGTGCCCCATACCCGAGACCCCCAATCTGGACGACAACCATACCCTTTATTCAGAAAAGTCCATCTCAAAAAAATACACGTGGATGCACCTGTTTGGCCTTCTGCAAAAAAATATGGCAAAAACATGAAATGGCATCTGTTCCCAGCCCTGAAAATTCCGAAGAATAGGTGTTGGTCCAAAACCAGTATGCATACAATTCTAAAACACTCGCGAGCGCATTTACTCAAAGACAACCTGACTGTCCAAAGCAAGGACAAAAGCACAGACATTTGCATTGACTTGGACAGATTGTGACGAGCGTTGAGGATCATTCCGTCGGAACAGAGAAATGAAGCATCAACCAAAAGATTGTCAAATGATCAAAGGGCCAATCAGTGCGGTGCAGGATGCGTTTTGAATACAATTATTGTGAAATGCAGGTGTGACTAAAACGCTGAACCTGCTTGTCCTGCTGTGGAAACCTGCTTTTCCTGCTGGTAATGGTTAAATAGGTTAGTTTATGGTTAGATTAGGTTATCCTAACCTAAACTAACCTCACCTAACCCTGACCTGGCCATTACCAGCAGGACAAGCAAGACAAGCAGGTTCAGCGTTTTAGTCACTTCCGTGAAATGCAAGCAAAGAAGTTGTCTGTGAACTTGTCATTAACGGTCTTGTCATGAAGATGTGAGATTAGGTGTTGCACTGTGCATAGATTGCACTAAGGCACCACTTCACGGAAAAACCAGCATCAAAAACGAATCAACATTCGAACTGAGGGGTTCGAGCGAAGCCAGGACCAAACACTATGATCTCTGACAAAGTCACCCCTCTGCAAAAAAGCCAGAATGCGCAGCTCACGCAAATTTTTTCAAAAATAATGTGATATGGTAAGTCAAACTTTCCAGAAATTATAGCTTCGTTCATGCAATAGGCGGACACCAAGCATCAAGTTGACAACAAGCAATAGGCAGTGGGGGTAGGGGTTGGGTCACATTTGGTTAGTTTTAATTGAAAACAAGCACGCAAAAGGTAAGCCACATCCAGCAAGTTGGTCAAGTTGGTTGCAAATTGCTCGATAACAAAAGTACCTAAGTGGTTGATCAAATTTTCCAGAAATCACAGCTTTGTTTCTGTCTGTCCCCGCACACTTCATCACTTGCCACATGAGAGGGAGCCCGATTATGATGGCAAGACGAGTCCGCAATTCCTGGGACCGGATCAACCACAAAAAAGAACAGATAATCCCTCTGTTAGGAAATACTCTGTAAAAAAAGCTGTAATTTCTGGAGAATTTGATCAACCATACCACTTACGTTTGTCATAGATGAGTTTCCGGAATGAGGCTTTTCGTCAAAAATAAATAAAAAAACGTTTGATGAAGCAGCCTGGGTTTCGGGTGTGAACCTCGCAGCGTGAACCTGATCTCCAAAGTAAAGACTCCTTTTGGAGGTCGTGGTATCCATACAGGGTGTCTGAAGAGCAGTGGCGTGCGGTGGGTGCCAGATGCAGGCAGGCACTTTGTGTAGCGCAATATTCCCGAAGATGCGTTGCGCGAAGCGCAATGCCGGGGGAGGGGTTCGGGGAGGCGGTTTCCCCCTCCCCGAAGGGAAGAAATTTTGAAAAAGTGGAGCCTCAAATGGTGCTCAGATTGCTCATTTTTTTTTGAAAAACTGAGCATTTTTTTACAACTGAATGCATCCAGTTGAATAGCAGTACACTGTGTGGACGACATGTTTCAGTGATCTAAACTGAGCTGAAAGGAAAAGGATAATGCGATGGATTTGTTTCAATTTCAAAAGAATATTGCACGGCAAGAAAAGCCCAGATGGGGGCAGAAAGTTCAAGCCAATTTCATGCTCATCGGATAAAATTGACGGTTTTCAACCAGTGACAATGTTCCACTGGAAAATAAAGGCATCAGCGGACCGCAGAATTTGCAGAAAATTAACCGAATAATTCCGAACAATTTTCCATTTTGTTGACCATTTGTAATTGCGAAATGACTCCTGATTGATTTGGGATGAATGTGTGAGCAAATTCCAAACTCCGAAACTTCGCACAAGCCAAATGCAATGTTTCCCTTTTCCGTTTCCCATTCCCCCTGAATCAACATTGGGGCGCAATTGACATTCAAAAGGTGCAGTGCAGCAAACAACATGCCTTTGGCGAAGCGAGGTTTGCATTCATCGCAGGCTCAGCCTGCATTCATTTACATCAGAGCAGATGTCTGTGATCAGCGAGCAACAACGACAACAGAGCAACATGAATGTGGACTCGGCAGAGATGCAGCCGGAGGCAGATTTGAAAGTGCCTCCTCAGCAACATGAACTGCTGCACTTGCGGTGGGTTGATTTACCCGGCGGGATGGAGCGGCACAGGCTTTATCGCATCCCCGCAGATCCCTCAAAGCAGGCAAAAATATTCGGTGCCTCTTCTGAATCTCATGCGTCAACAGAGCATAGGATTGGCTTGTGTCTGGATTCTGGAAGACCAGCGAGAAAGAGGGTGGGCAGGGCAACTTCTGTGTTTGTTTGCAACAGGGAAAGAAGGGAGTTCACAGTCAAGACATCGTTCACTGGATACCATCAGCGTCCAGCAGGCAAATCAGTGTGCCTTTCTCGAATGTTGCTCACATTTGTGGACGTAGTCTTCATTGACGTTTTGCCCTTGTTTGTTGAAAACAAAAAATGCACAATTCATGAGATTTTTCTTGGGCAGGCAGCGCCTGCCTTGCCTGCCCTGACCGCACGCCACTGCTGAAGAGATCATTTTCCTCAACTTTTCCAGGCTTCCAGACAGAAATTCAAAGAACTCCAGGCATTTTGAGTTCTCATTCCCCTCAATCTCTCAGCATATTTAAGTCAGAATAAATGTTTTCAAAAAAAAAAGAA
Source organism: Sinentomon sp. SZTP_YWyxl (assembly GCA_030068105.1). Classification (NCBI taxonomy): domain Eukaryota; kingdom Metazoa; phylum Arthropoda; class Protura; order Sinentomata; family Sinentomidae; genus Sinentomon; species Sinentomon sp. SZTP_YWyxl. The sequence continues at coordinate 35,171 of JASGXE010007311.1, read as the reverse complement.
CCTGGAAAAACAAGGCCTGCAATCTTGGCTTTGTTTGATATGCCCCTGGTGTGGCCTAACCTTGCAATGCATAACAATACAAAGAAGAAAAGAAGACGAAGAAATCCAGTCAAACCCAGTTCTAAAGTAACACGAGACTACTTGCTGGAGAAAGGGAAATTTCCAAAAAAAAAACCCCCCGACTTGGCAGAGAACTTTCACAAATTCCCTGACATTCCCAGATGGCAAAATTCCCTGACAATTCCACGTTTTCAAGGTCTGCAGACATCCTGCCAGAGTTTCAAGCAGTTTTGATAACCAAAGGTTTTGCTCAGACAAAAAAGTGGTCTATCCTCATGTGCTCTGGTTTTGGGGTTCACCACAGAATCAAGGACCCCCTGTAGGTATATTTCTTCTTTCAAGAAAGTAACTCTCGACATTGACAAATTTGACATAGACCACTCCGAGTCTAAGCTATCTTGGGCTCGTTTTTAGTTGTGTATACCTTGCCCTCCTAAAAATTAAAAGTGGCACTCATCCACTTCGCACCTCCCTAATTTAATCCCTGGTTGGATTAAATAACTCACTAATTTTTAATCCCTGCAAACATCAAGTTGGCAGAAGCATAATAATTTCGTCAAAGTTTGGAAAAATGTTTGGAATACACTTACCAATTTCAATTGTCTTTTAACCTGTCAGCGACTAACGACGTTCAAGGCAACAAGACAACGAGTGAGCAGAAACAAAGTTTGCGAGCGTTGTTTTTCGTTCTGAACGATGATTCATGGATGTACCAGGTATCATGATTCGCTCCTGACTTAGTTACTCAGATCAGATTGCTAACACTTGCGACGGAAATCTAATACAACGCTGTGCTTCGCAACCAAGCATTTCCGCCGTGGTAACTATGTAATCAGCACAAAGTCACACCATATGTTGCAAAACGAAGGGATAGTCACGAAAACTTAAGATGACATTTTTCTGACCACGAGAAAAAAGCATTGGTATGTATCTTGGTTACGGAATTACGTTGCCCAAATGTGTTGAAGATGGCGATTGCAGATATTTTTATCAAAAAATCTCAATGGTGCATAAACTGACGGAAATCTGACAAATTTAGAAAGCTTTGTTGCAATCTGGAGCTTTAATTTCTACTATCTGTGTAACAGTGCTAGGAAGAAATATCCCGAGGCAACATTTCCAAATGGCGAAACATAAATATGGGCAATGTGATTCCACCGCCCCAGTCGTTTTGGGCCCCATAACAAGAAATTTTGAGCTTGGCTGCGGATGATCCTGAAGAACTTTTCCTCTTCACAGTATTTTCGTCATTCGGGTATCATCGGTTCCGGGAGCATCGTTCCCGTGCTCCTACTTTTTTGCAACCCTGCTGTTTTGCGGCAATGGAATCAATTTTCTCATGCACGTAAAAAATCCCGACTGTTCACATTTTGCAAAAACTGCGTGCTGTAGAAATTAAACCCAACTGAGGTCAAAATCTGACAACTCCAGAAAGCTCTGTTGAAATCTGGCACTTTAATTTCTACCGCCTGATGCATAAGAGTAAAAAGAATAAAGTGGATAAACATGTACGACATTAATTATGCCGATTCTTCCCACATTTATCGTCGATAAATGTGCCAACTTGGCTCCTCCCTCCCAAGGTCCCTGATCATTCATAGGTTTTGGGTACTCTAGGTTCCACCGAGAAACATCAGTACCTGGCCACATTATGTGAGCCAAATCAGATGCAGAGATTATTTCCAAGCCCTAATTTGACTTATTTACACAAATGGTGGCCACAAGAAGTAAAATTTCATTTCCCTGGTGTTTTGAATAAAGATTGTCAGCTGTTGCTGTCTATTTCACTTCATTTTTTGTTAAAATATCTCCCCGACTTCTAACGCATTTCCCTGGCCTTCCCTGACTGGAAATGTGGCCGAACCCTGTACTTTAAGCTTTGCTGATTGGTTGCGGTTCATGCGAAAAGGCAAAGGAAGCAGATTTTCAGTGGATAGTAGCAACGGAATTAATGTACCCACACGTGTTTTTCCCATTTAACTGTTGCCTCTGAAACTTTTTTTCTTCCTTTTTTTCTCTTATGCAGGCGGTAGAAATAAAAGCGCCAGATTTCAGCCGAGCTTTCTGGAGATGTCAGATTTTGACCTCGGTTGTGAAATAGGATCTTTTATTTCTGCAGCATGGTGTTTTTGCCAAAATCTGAACTGTCACAATTTCTTTCATGTGAGCACATTAATTCCGTCGCCGCTATACAAAGTTGCACAGTCACTTTTTTCACTGTGGCAGAAAAGGCTGCATTAAAAAGGCAAAACTTTTAGGCTGCATTTTCTTGACGTCTTTGCGCACTATGGCCAAGACAAGCCTATCCATAGCCTTGACTAGCTACAGATCCATTTGGTTAGGAACAACTCAGATAAAAAATTTCGTGACGACTGTTAATTACTGTATAGTGGTAGTGGAACTACAAAACCCATGTGCACCTTCTCCAATTTGAGCAAACACACTGTGAGTGCTCCACACAACTCCATTCAATTCTCAGCGGAGAGATTGACTGTTGAGAGTCGTGGGTAAAGTTCGGGGCATTCAATGCATTTAATGCCTGACGACCCCGAACTTTACCCAATACTCTCAACTTAAAGGAACACAACCACATTACCAAATGGGACGAGACGACCCTCCTAAACCAAGAACACAGGCTACCAGCACGTCTAATCCGTGAGTCAATAGAAATACTAAAGGACCCCAACAGCATCAATGTGAAAGAAACAGGTAGACTGCACGAAACGTGGCATGAGTTTTTCAGAGGCGGAAACAAGCTTAAATTCCCGACCATTCCCCCCACATCCAGCAGATGGAATTTCATCTGCCAACGGACTGCCTAGCAGACGACTGATTCCGCCAACAGGGAATTCAGCTGTCGGACTGATGATGTTGCGGAAGCAACGAAATCGATCTCCTTTTGTAAGTGTTTTTGTTAAATGTTTTCAACCTGTGGCAGAGAATAAGCACAGCAACATCCTTGATCATAATTCAATCATGTGGTGAAAATCATGCAATCATGTGGCAAAAATCATTTTATCACCTGCCAAAATTGTGTGGCAAAAATCATTCAATCATGTGGTGAAAATTCAATCATGTGGTGAAATTCAAGCAATCACGTGCAGAAAATTGTTCAATCATGTGGAAAAAATCATTCAACCATGTGGAGAAAATCATTACCTAATAATTTGGCAAAATTCATTCAATCATGTGGTGAGAATCACTCAATCATGTGGCAAAAATCATTCAGTCATGTGACAAAAATCATTTTATAATATGGATCATTCAATCATGTGACAAAAATCATTCTATCATGTGGATCATGCAATCATGTGGCAAAAATCACGCCATAATCATGTGGCAAAATCATTCAATCATGTGGTGAGAATCATTGAATCATGCAGCAAAAATCAGTCAACCATGTCGAAAAAATCATTCAAGCATGTGGTAAAAATGATTCAATCATTGGCAAAAATCATTTAATCATGCAGCGGAAATATTTCAATCATGTGGCAAAAATCATCCAATTATGTGGCAAAAATCAATCGATCTTGTGGAGAAAAGCATGCAATCATGTGCTAAAAATCATTCAATCATGCGGAGAAAATCATGCAATCATTTTATTGTAATTTGACAAGCAATTATTTTTGTCGGTCTGCCACCATTTGCCACTTGTGGCAGTAATTTGTGACAAAAATCATTCAACAGCAAAGATCATTCAATCAAGTGCCAAAAGTCACTTTATTGTGGTGGAAATCATTCAATCATGTGTAATAATCATGCGGCAAAGGTCATTCAATCATGTGGTAGAAATTATTCAACCATGTCGTGAATATACGAGATTTTAATTTGCAAGGACTTTGGCCGGTGCGAATCAGAATGAGGGTGGGTGACTCAGTGAGAAGACAAGGGCGTTGCGAATCAGTCTATTTTCGCAGACAGAGTTTTTGTTTAAAACCATCCAATGTAAGATCATTTCCTTCCCCAAATATCTCTCGCCCTAACAAATTCCACTCCTGCACAGTTCTGACCACAAAGGAGTATTTTCCAACATCCGTATGAACATTGTCCACACGAAGCTTGAAATCATGGTCTCTTCTCCCCACATAGCATGGAGGCCGCAGAAACTCCTTTAGACCAGACCAACCACCCACATTATTTAAAGCTTGATAAAGAGAAGCCAGACGTGCCTCGCGTCTTCGTCGAGCCAGGGACGCCCAACCCATCATCTCAGACACACTATCAAAGGGATCACATCTGCCAGTGACAACCCGTGCAGTCTTTCGCTGAACACTTTCCAATCTCTCGACACAAAGCAGCTTGGTGAGGGTCCCAAGCCACTGCAGCATGTTCCAATAGCTATCAAACTAGAGCTCATACTTTCTCGCGAATATGACGCAATCTTGTGGCGAAAAATTTGATTTCTATGCTGAGTTCAAAATTTGAGGCTGATTTCGGAAACATTTTTTTTTTGTTTTGAATGTTTGAAAATTTTGGACCATTGAGTATTTTTTAGGAACAAAAGTGAGATGTAGGGATGTGAAGTAAAAAATGACTTTCTGTTTAATAAACAAAAGCTTAAAAAAGGTACGAAAGAAGGTACGAAAGCTTGAAAACACATTTCGCAAGTCTGAAAGGCAGTGTGAATTAAAAGAAATTTTCTTTATCATCAATGATCAATTGATCAATCAATCATCTTTCTGAAATGCAAAGTTCATCATCTTTTTTCCAATGACATCCTTTGACTTTTTGCTATCCAGCTGTTCGGAGATGGCCTGATCACCAACGCCATTGACCACAATGTCCTCAACCGATTTGGTTTCTGCAGTGACGGGTTCGCCATTCCCAGAATTGACAGTCGGATTCTTGTAAACCTGTTCAAGAAGACAGCAAAAACATGTTCTGACATGCATAAAAACAGCTTCCCAAACACACCTAGGTGCGGGAAAAAAGCCTGTTTTATTTGAATAAAAAATAGGGTATAACGGGGTAATTGTGCACTTGGGGTAAATGTGCATCTTTCATGTTTAATTCTCTTTCCTTCCTTTTTACTTTGCAATTAGCTAGCTTTGAGCCTACACAGGCCATTTCCTGACTATTAGTGATGTATTTGTTCAAGTGATTTTCACTTTCTTTATGAAGAATTGAAGCACTAGTCGAATCATCTTACCAATCCAAGACTTGCTACTAACGAAGTTGGCCTATCGCTTCAGGTAAGTTTTCTAGAAAAAAACCAGTGTCATGTAAATTATTGCACTAAAGTCGTGATATTTACAGTGTAAGCTTTTTAAACCACCAGCTTTCCATTCCTTTAAGCAAAATCTAAAATGTTTCCTGTCTAAACAGCACAACTAAAGGGGGCACAATTACCCCGTGATTAGCCCATTATGGGGTAATTGCACACCAGCCATATGGAGTAATTACACACCTACAATCTGCATGGGGTTTGGCCTATGCACCCTTTGGAGACTTGCTCCATGACTTGGGGTAAGGCACTACAAAGTCCATAAGATTTGGGTTAAGGCAGTACAAGTCTGTCTGATTTGGAATAAGGCACTACAAATTCTATCTGATTTGGGATAAGGCACTAAAAAGTCTATCACTTGGGGAAGACACTACAAAGTCTATCTGATTTGGGGTGACACACTACAAAGCGAGGAAGATTGGTCGTTGACCCTTCGACTCTTTGGGCAAAGGAAGTGAATAAAACATTTGTCCAAAATATAGAACCTTGAACTTCTGAACAACTTGTGTACATAGCTTGAACCAGACTCGTCCCTATATTCAGTGCTGTGAAGTTTTTGGCAAGTGCGTCGAAGTTTTTCTCAGATTTCGGAACATTCATTCATCTCATTTACACCAAGCTGCATGATTTCACTAATTCCTGCAACCTCAGCCATCCAAGGATACTCTATTTGCACCAAGTTTTCGGCCTCAGAATTCACCAAACAACAATCCTGGACTTGTGTCACAGCTTCTCCCATAACGGTAAAAGTTTTTTTAATTTTATCATCTTTCTCCAATATCTTTGGCATTTTTTCAGTTACAAGAAAATTTTTGAAACAGCAGAAATCTTGCCAAAAGTCCTATCTGATGGTGTCTTTATGATGGGGGTAATTCAAAACAGTGTATGTTTTCCAAAGGGGGGGCACAATTTCCCGTAATGGGGTAATTGTGCACCTCCTAATTTTTTTGCCAAAAACCTTTTTTTTAACGAGCAGTATTCAACTGGTTGTGATCTGACAATGTTAATGCCATGCATTAATATGCCCTCTAAAAGATGGTGCGCTGAGATCTTTCAAAAACAAATGCATTTCTGAGAATTTTGAACATTGGCCGAAGTGGGTGCACAATTACCCCGTTCTACCCTAGGTGTTCCTGAGCCTCGTGAACACCTTACATTTCCAACTTCACCATGCACGGGTTCACCATGTTTTTTGTTTCACTGTACAGCGGCGAGAAAATCAATTGTACCATGGTGTCTTTTCGATCTTGAATTTTCGGGGAAATCTCGATCCCATCAAAATCGGTGTTCCAAAAATGATTTGACGCATATAAACTTGCAACAAAATCCGTTTCTTGAATCTGAAATCAACACAACTCTCCCAGTTTTCTTTGAAAGATCGAAAAACTGTCATGTACTTATGGCACGAGTAATTTTCCCGCCACTGTACATGACAATTTTTGCCAGAGCTAATCAGTGGCATGTTGAGCCAAGATTTGGGCAGGGGCACAGCAGTCAAAAAGGGCACATTCGATATTGTTCCACAGGGGCGCTATTTCAGGTTCAGGGGCAACAGCAGCGAAAACTGAAAAGAGAGAAAACCCCAAACAGAACAGAGCACGCCTCAGCACAACGGGGTCTGATGCGAAGCCCAGCAGGCTGAATTTCTGTGCCCCAGATATTCAGGGGTTGTGCCCTAGAGTCCCCCAGAAGCTGGAGAAATTTTGAGTGTTAATTGTGGACTTAAAAGCTTATTTCTTTAACACTTGCCACATGCTGGCAACTTGTGTAACCGTTGGGCACGCCAACGTTCTCTTGTTTCCCTGACTTTCCTGACCCATTTTTCCACCTAGCCAAAATAATTTGTCGCTGTCAAATGCCAATAGCTGCCGCAGGCCTTGCGGGGTCTGGGTCAGAGCCCCAGCGAGGTTCCAAAGGGTGGGTACTCTGGCAGGGGGTCTGGGGGGCGGAGTCCCACAGAAACTGAAGAAATTTGGATGTCTGGGTGTTCATTTTGGCCTCAAATTTTCAATTTTTCCCCAACTTTTAGCATATTTTTTTGCATTTCCCTGACTTTTGATGAGAATTCCTGACCTTCCCTTGCTGTGGAAACCCTGCCTGTAGACATACCTGGATCTGGCTGGTGACCACACATGGAAAAGGTTCATGGCCCATGAACGCGAAAAGCCATAAATGTTCCCGGTGCGGGGAAACAATACCAAAATACCCATTCCCTTTCTAACCCAGAATAAACCATTTCCCGCAGGGACATTTCAACGATCTTTCTGGATTCTAGATGGTTGAAATTCCACGCAGTCGCCAGTTGCTCTCCAATGCATGCGAAATTGGTCCACAGTCAAAGAAGTTTCACATATTTCACTAAAAGTTCACATATTTCACTAAAAGTTCACATATTTCACAAAAATAAGTTTCACATATTTCACAAAAACAAGTTTCACTTTTCACAAAAAGAAGTTTCACATATTTCACTAAAAGAAGTTTCACATATTTCACTAAAAGAAGTTTCACATTTCACAAAAAGAAGTTTCACACATTTCACTAAAAGAAGTTTCACATATGTCACTAAAAGAAGTTTCATATTTCACAAAAAGAAGTTTCACACATTTCACTAGCCTGCCTCTCCTCTTCGGACAGCTCCTTGAACATCTTTATGGCAAGCTTAGTCACTCCACACCTGTCCAATTCAGGATTATTTGCACTGATCTCAACTTGCTTCAGCTCCAGGAACAATCCGAAACCACTCTTTCGTGGTTGTGGAGTCGGAACCGCAGGCGGTTGTTGTGGTTCCAGGACGTGGTTATCCACACTGTTCCCATCTGTGGTTGGATCACTGCCATCGGTATCCTGACTTGAAGCGTCAGAAACAGTGGGCGGTTGTTTGGGTGGGGCAATTCCAAAAATGGTGGATTGTCTGGCAACCTGAAAATTCAAATGTGCAAAACTGCAGTATAGTGGCGGCGGAAAAAGATTACTCATACATGTGTTTTTCCCATCCAACTGTTGCCTCCGAAACTTTTTTTTCTTTCTTTTTACTCTTATGCATTTGGTTGAAATTAAAGCGCCAAATTGCAACGGATCTTTCTTGAGGTGTCAGATTTTGACCTCAGTGATGAAAGAGGATCTTTTATTTCTACAGCATGGACTTTTTGCTAAAATCTCATGAATGGAAATTTTTCACATGTATGGGTAATCTTTTTCCGCCGCCAGTATACATAGTGCATAAATCCCTCGACACCCTCGAATGGGCGATGTGCATTTTCCGTGTCCTGCTAACAATATGGAATTTTCCTGCATTCTCTTTCACAATTTGTAGATACAAGGAAAGGTTAAAATGTTAGGACATGGAGTTCCCAGCATGGAAAATATTATGCCTTGCCAATTAGGAGTTGTCCCGGGAGCATTTTAAAAAACCGTGCCGCAACTTTAGATGGCAGAGCGTTTTGTACAAGAATGCTCGATTGAGGCCCTGTACTCACAAGAAAAAATATTTTTTTCTTACCTAAAGCTATCTGACCCTGACATAACCCTGTCCTCTCGGAAAAAACAATGCTTGCTGGGAGCCCTAGCCTGCCATTTAAGTCGCGGCAGGCTGTGTAAACTGGTGTCCCGGAACGTACGGCAGACCTTGTATCGTCCTGCCCTGCAGTCGTCCAACGAAGCAGTCTTTCCGCTTTCACATTGTGCTTGCATTTTGAGCTTGTTCCATTAATTTACTGATGTTTTCTTCATGTGATCTTCAAATGATCCCATTGCAAAAAACATAAAAACATTGGTCGACAGGTTCCAGTCTTTTTTCACCACCAAATAAAGATATTTTATAACTTCTGAACGAAATTTTCAACAATTTTGTCAACATTTCCAGGGTGTTCTACTTAAAGTTAACCAAACCTGATTCGACGCTCTCTGCCTATTGGAAACCAAACGCTTGGCCTGTTGCTTGTTGCAATTTTGTCAATTTCATCATTTCAATTTGATTACGTTAGATTGTGATGTAAAACACCAACTTTGGGGACTATTTCCTGGACAATGGATAATAGGATATTATCCATATTACTATAAATTATAGGTGGATATTAGACAATGGGTTCGTTGCCAACCCATTGTCTGATATCAGGCAATGGGTTCGTTGCCAACCCATTGTCTGATATCAGGCAATGGGTTCGTTGCCAACCCATTGTCTAATAGCAGGCAATGGGTTAGTTGCCGACCCATTGTCTAATAGCAGGCAATGGGTTCGTTGCCAACCCATTGTCTGATATCAGGCAATGGGTTCGTTGCCAACCCATTGTCTGATATCAGGCAATGGGTTCGTTGCCAACCCATTGTCTGATATCAGGCAATAGGTTAGTTGCCAACCCATTGTCTAATAGCAGGCAATGGGTTCGTTGCCAACCCATCGTCTAATAGCAGGCAATCAGGGTTCGCAAAAACCCTGGGTTTTTTAATTTTGCCCGGCCCCCCGGGTTTTTCCGGTTTAAACCGGGTTTTAATGGGTTTTTCCTGGGTTTTTCCTATTTTTGGATTTTTCGTTTTTTGCTGGGGATGCGCTGTGCGAAGTTTGACACATTTCATCCTCATCAAAGATTCGCTTTGATTGTTTGATTCAAAATGTCGATTCTTCCGGTCCTGTTCGGATTCGATTAGAAAAACAACGATTCGAACTCGAAAACCTCGATTGGAATGTTAGCCCGGCAAGGATGAAGGATTTCATTCATTGGAAAGTGTTCGATTCGAGATTTTGTGTAGCGATTTGCAAAAATTCGCTTTGGGGCTAGAGCCCAGAGCCAGATCAAATCGCAAAAAATTCCAGTACACCATCAAGCCGGATTTTTCCAATCTTAAAAAGAGATTCGGATAATGTTCAACCATTTCACATGCCGTGTCTCATTTGATTTCACAGAGATTCGATTTGAAAGCCTATGATTTGGCTAGTTGCACTTGCTGCTGTGTGCAGTAGCAGTAGGTACTTGTACTTGCAAGTTGTAGATTACAATACCATACACCATACCACAGCCCTGCCTTATACCCAATTCACACTGAAGGATAAAGTCACTTTATGTCTCACTTTACGACCCATAAAGTAAGTTTTCGCACTGTGAACAACTTCAGTTACTTTATGCTCATAAAGTTACTTTATCTGGGAATTTGCTTTATGTGTCACTTTATATTTTCATAAAGTAAGTTTTGCCAGTGCGAACAATTAAAGTGAGTTTTTTGCCATAAAGTGACTATATCGTGGAATTTACTTTGTATCTTGCTTTATGTCTTACTTTGAGGCTGTTTTTTAAAGTGAGTGCAACATCCTCACTTTGTGCACGAAGTGAGTTGGACGAAAATCCAAAAATCACCAACTGGTTCATTTTCTCTCATTGATTTCAAGTCAATTCTCAATCGCTTGCATTGTTTATTTTCCTTTTTTTCCTTCTGAAATAAGGTGTTCAGGTTTATTTGGTATGACAACTAGGAAAAGTAGCAGCGGAAAAAGATTACTCATGCATGTGTTTTTCCCATCTGCCTAACTGTTTGCCTCCAAAACGTTTTTTTTCTTTCTTTTTACTCTTATGCATTTGGTGGAAATTAAAGTGCCAAATTGCAACTGAGCTTTCTAGAGGTGTCCGATTTTGACATTAGTGATGAAAGAGGATCTTTTATTTCTACAGCATGGAGTTTTTGCTAAAATCTCAAGAATGGAATTTTTTCACATGTATGGGCAATCTTTTTCCGCGGCCAGTATACACAGGCACAAGAGCCTGTTTTCTATTTTCTGCCAAGTGAAATGAACACTTTTCTGCCAAGTGAAATGAACACATGTGCTGACTCCGAGGCTGCCAGCCAGAAAAGGGAAAAAATGGATGAGTGCCGCCAAAGTGTTCTTTGAAGTATGGCAGGCGTTCTCGAATAAGCTACAGGCCAACAAACGTAACTGTATTTAGCCACACACTAAACTTGGGAAAGAAAGAAAAACCAACAGAGCACAAATAAATAAAAAAATGTAAACGCGCAGGAGTTCTTTGGAATGTGGATCTCAGCAATGATGCACATCAAACGTTCAGGATCTCAATGTCATGGATCTCATCACTTGCATCATTTTCATTCTTGGGCCCAACAGCGTATTCTGCATGTTCAAAACAATTATTCACAACATACAGTGAAGAAATGAGTGTGAACAGGTTTTCCCACAAAGCAAATAGCACATGTCACTTTACTCATAAAGTAATCAGCTGATTGCTTTATCTGGCCTATGCTTTAGAGTGAGTTCACACTAAAATGGAAAAACCAGAACTCACTTCATTTATTAAGCAATCAGCTGATTTACTTTATCCAAGACAGTGACTTTATAACAAAGTGACTTTATTCTTCAGTGTGAATTAGGTATTATTGTATTTTTTATTCAGGGTCCGGTTAGGTTAGGCATAGGAATTAAGTAGGATTGGGAAATTGAGATAATGCAAAGAAAGATAAGAATAGGTACACTCTTCCATGGTTGCTCTTTCTTACTGTCTTCATGTTTCCAATTTTCCATGTAGGAGTTAGGTTAGGTTAGTTTAGACCTAAACATGAAAACCCAATGATATATAATTCCTATTTTATTTGGCTACAAAAATTACAATGTAAAACTGCAATGGCTTTTCATTCCGAATTAAAAAACCCCTGGAAATTACCCTGGGTTTTTCAGTTTTTTCAGACCTAAACAATGAAAACCCAATGATATTTCATTCCTATTTTATTTGGCTACAAAAATTACAATGTAAAACTTCAAAAACTTTTCATTCCGAATTGAAAAAAACCCTGGAAATTACCCTGGGTTTTTCCCTTGGGTTTTTCAGTTTTGCACAGCCCGGTTAAAACCGGTTAAAACCCCCGGTTAAAACCGGGGGGGTTTAAACCGGGGCGAACCCTGCAGGCAATGGGTTCGTTGCCAACCCATTGTCTAATAGCAGGCAATGGGTTAGTTGCCAACCCATTGTCTAATAGCAGGCAATGGGTTCGTTGCCAACCCATTGTCTAATAGCAGGCAATGGGTTCGTTGCCAACCCATTGTCTGATATCAGGCAATGGGTTCGTTGCCAACCCATTGTCTGATATCAGGCAATAGGTTAGTTGCCGACCCATTGTCTAATAGCAGGCAATGGGTTTGTTGCCAACCCATTGTCTGATATCAGGCAATGGGTTCGTTGCCAACCCATTGTCTGCTATCAGGCAATGGGTTCGTTGCCAACCCATTGTCTGATATCAGGCAATGGGTTCGTTGCCAACCCATTGTCTAATAGCAGGCAATGGGTTCGTTGCCAACCCATTGTCTGATATCAGGCAATGGGTTCGTTGCCAACCCATTGTCTGATATCAGGCAATGGGTTCGTTGCCAACCCAATGTCTGATATCAGGCAATGGGTTATTTGCCAACCCATAGTCTGATATCAGGCAATGGGTTCGTTGCCAACCCATTGTCTGATATCAGGCAATGGGTTCGTTGCCAACCCATTGTCTGATATCAGGCAATGGGTTCGTTGCCAACCCATTGTCTGATATCAGGCAATGGGATTGTTGCCAACCCACTGTCTGATCAGGCAATGGGATTGTTGCCAACCCATTGTCTGATATCAGGCAATGGGATTGTTGCCAACCCATTGTCTGATATCAGGCAATGGGTTCGTTGCCAACCCATTGTCTGATATCAGGCAATGGGTTCGTTGCCAACCCATTGTCTGATATCAGGCAATGGGTTCGTTGCCAACCCATTGTCTGATATCAGGCAATGGGTTCGTTGCCAACCCATTGTCTGATATCAGGCAATGGGTTCGTTGCCAACCCATTGTCTGATATCAGGCAATGGGTTCGCTGCCAAGCCATTGTCTGATATCAGGCAATGGGATTGCTGCCAACCCATTGTCTGATATCAGGCAATGGGTTCGTTGCCAACCCATTGTCTGATATCAGGCAATGGGATTGTTGCCAACCCATTGTCTGATATCAGGCAATGGGTTCGTTGCCAACCCATTGTCTGATATCAGGCAATGGGTTCGTTGCCAACCCATTGTCTGATATCAGGCAATGGGTTCGTTGCCAACCCATTGTCTGATATCAGGCAATGGGTTCGTTGCCAACCCATTGTCTGATATCAGGCAATAGGTTAGTTGCCAACCCATTGTCTGATATCAGGCAATGGGTTCGTTGCCAACCCATTGTCTGATATCAGGCAATGGGTTCGCTGCCAAGCCATTGTCTGATATCAGGCAATAGGTTAGTTGTCGACCTGATATCTGCCAAGAAATCGTCCCCTAAGTTGGTGTAAACATCACAATCTGACGTAATCATATTGAAATGATGAAATTGACGCAAAATGAAAGTAACACCAAAATTTCATTTGTCAAGTCCAGGTCTGTTTGACATAGCACAATGTTTTAAATAAATCCGTTTCTATTCTTACAATGCACTCAGTATCAGATTACCATCATGATTTAACTTGTCACCTTCTAACCTTGGCCTTTGGCTGCTCGCTTGCATTGTCGACCTTCGCATTGGCTGACAAAGTCTTTTTCCTCCCTTTTCTACCCTTCTCCCCCGTCGATAACACGGTCGCATTGACAACAGCATCGTTGTTCTTGATTTGGTTCTCTATGTTGTCAAACACGATGCCACCCCTCTTTTTGGTCGTCGGAACACAAGCCGTCTTGCTGGCGTCCTTTTGATCTGGGACTGAACATGGGGATTCGTCTTTTTCGCTTTTCCTGAAGGGGTTTCGCACGTCCGGACTGTTTGAGAACAGCGATTTCGAGCGGACAGTGGCAACTTCATTACCCTCAACAGATTGTAACGTGAAAGGATTCCCAGCTGATAGAAAAAAAAGAAAGAAAAGAGTTGTTAGCAGACTGCCTTCAACAACAATAAGAAGCTTTTCGGAGATTAGGCCTCTGGAACACCATCACTGCATAAAAATAAACCATATATTTCCAACTTCAGCCATTGGGGGCACCGCCCCAACATCCCCAATTGGGGTTCTAACCCTTGGAGCCCCATTGAGGCTACACTTCTAGAGCCCCACCTCCCAGAGCCCTTAAGAGGGTTAACAGCTCCAAACATTGGAATCCCAATGGGGCGGCAGCCCATCTCCATGTATGTACCTGGACTCCACCCCAGATCCCTTGACTGGGCAACAGCCATGTATTTCACCGAAAAACCGCAAAAACCTGAAATGGCAGACCTGGTACAAACAAACAAATATCCACAAGAATGGCTCGTGGACGCCTATTCATGTCGCCAGTAGGATGCTATTTGTGCATGCTTCGTTATGTGATTAGTTAATCTAACGGTCGTATGCTCCAAAGCCACTGATCCTAACTCTAACCCTAAGCTTGAAAAAAGGCAATTCCATGTTCAGATGCACCTTTCTCAACGATGGAAAAGGAATACTGTTGTACACAGAAATCAAATTTTCCAACATATTTCTGTTCAAAAAATTTTACGCATGGAATTCTGTTGGAAAATTTGATTTCTATGCACAACGGCATTCCTTTTCCATCGTTGAGAAAGGTGCATCTTAACATGGAATTGGCTTTTTTCAAGCTTAAGGGGTTAGGGTTAGTGGCTTTGGTGCATACGACCGCAAACTTTACACTTCAAGCATTGGTGGCTTCAATTTCATATTTCAGATAGCTTGCAGTGTAAAAAACCAATCCTGCACAGGGAAAAACGTAGGACTTTCGCAGCTAAAATCACTGTCACACTGTATACGATATCGTAGCTATTGATGGATGTGGCGACATTCCTTACCACTTCTTTCAGTGTTGCCTCCAGAATTTTGTTCAGGAAAATCTTCTTTCTTGGCAGGCTCTTTCCTTGATTTTGGCAAATTGACGAACCTGCAGTAAAAAAAGTAAGAAAGAAAGATAACTTGGGTAACAATTTCCTCCTTGTGATGACAATATCCCTATTGAGGCACAATTTTCTCCTTGATAACAATTTCCTCATTACCAGTGGTGTAATGGGCGGCCATACGGCCCCATACGGAGTTTGGTCTACGAAAAATATCGGCAGTCACAGTATGGCCTGAAAAGAAAATTGCCCAATGCTTTTACAATGGGCATATGCATTGGCCAATTTTATACCCATTGGGGGTATGGGTAGAGTATGGTCTGGCCAAATTTTACCATAACATCACTGCTCATTACGTAAAAATTTCCTCCTTGGCGTACCAATTTCCTTGTTGAAGCAACAATTATCTACTTAAGTGAACAATTTCCTCATAAGATAACAATTTCCACCTTGAGTTAGCAATTTCCTCATGAGGTAACAATTTCCTCCTTGAGGTAGCAGTTTCTTACTTGAGGTAACAATTTTCTTGTTGAGGTAACAATTTACTTGAGGCAACAATTTCATCATGACCTAACAATGAGGCAACAATTTCATGACCTAACAATTTCCTCATCATGAGGTAATAATTTCCTCTTTGAGGTAGCAGTTTCCTCCTTGAGATGGCAGTTTCCTCCTTGAGGTAGCAATTTCCTTGTTGAGGCAACAATTATCTACTTTTGCTAACAAATTCCTCATGAGGTAACAATTTCCTCATTCAGGTAGCAGTTTCCAAATGTGCCATTTCGTTGGTTGGCACAAATTAGCCATTTTGATGGCAGGTAGAAATGTCATTTTGATGGAAGACACAAAAATGTGTCATTTTGATGGCAGGTAGAAATGTCATTTTGATGGAAGACACAAAAATGTGCCATTTTGATGGCAGGTAGAAATGTCATTTTGATGGAAGACACAAAAATGTGTCATTTTGATGGCAGGTAGAAATGTCATTTTGATGGAAGACACAAAAATGTGTCATTTTGATGGCAGGTAGAAATGTCATTTTGATGGAAGACACAAAAATGTGTCATTTTGATGGCAGGTAGAAATGTCATTTTGATGGAAGACACAAAAATGTGTCATTTTGATGCAGGTTTTTGATGGTCGATACAAATGTGTCATTTAGGTACATTTTGTTAGCTGTCACTGGTTCGGTGTTGGTACCGGACGGCCTTATGAAGCTGTGAGGTCCTGGAAATGTTGTGCAGACAAAGTCGATCAACGCCAACTACATTCAACGGTAAACTGCAATTTCATTGCAGAATTATCCCTGAACCTCATAACCATGGTATTGTTCGCACACAAAAAATGAACAATAAAAATTATTTGGCCTTTAGAAAATTACCTCGGGGCAGCCACAGGATCAGGGTCATCCGCCTCCGGTTCGTCATCGCTCAGTGCTACAGATCCCATTTTCCGGTGAACAATTTCCGATAACTTCTCCGACAGACGCATCTTGTTCAACTTCAGAGCATATCGGATGGCAAGTTCAACGGTCTGATGATTTGGCATTGCTTCACAGACTTCAACGGAACGAAACTCTTTGTCACTTTTGCAAGATATCTACGGAACAGTCGGAAAGCAACGAAAAATAAAGTAAAATACAATATGGACGGTGGTTAATGCAAGCAATGAAGCATACGACTGTGTGGTGGATGAAGTGTGGCAAAAAATAAATAATGAAATGGCTGACATATTAGGTGAAACAATGAATAGAAATAGCCTAGATTAGGTGGTTTTTGAAGCTAGAGATAAAAAAAACAAAAAAACTAACGAACATGAACGTACAGGGGGCCCAAAAGTCTTTGGCCATAGAAAAAAATGCAAATTCGCTAATTTTATCATATTTTGTGATCTGAAACTTTTTCTAGCTCGAACCACAAATGTCAAGACTTTAACTGGAAAATGTGGCCCAGAATAAAGTTATGACATCCGTGTTTGGAGCTGTAGAAGGTTTCAAATAGCAAAACATGAAAAAAATGGCAAATTTATATTTTTTCAATGGCCAAAGACATTTGAGATACCGCCGAATATTCACATGTGGTTCGATAAAAGTGATGACAACCCAGGTTTAAGCTAGAAAATGTCAGGTCGAAAAATACGACAAAAAAGTGAAAAACAGCAAATTTATAAAACATTTTTCCTATGACCAAAGACTTTTCGGCTACCCTGTATGTATGTAGATTCAAAATAATGATAAAATGTGTTGAGAATGAGAGAAATCAAATCGGTGTGTGTTGAAAGGATGAAAGAATAAATGTTGGAAATCCACAATGGCTCAGGATCAGAGGATGTGTTGACTTCAAAGAAAAATGTATGTTCACACATGCCACGAAAAGAAAAAGGGTAGTTCGAAATAGCTGACGACATTGAACTGAACGAGTTGTCACCATGCTAAACCTAACACACCAATCCTACCCTACCTACCTCGTCCTCATCTTCCTATCCTATTTTGGCTACTTGAGCGTGTGTAAAAACTTGTCCAGTTCAGCTTTTTCAGATGTCGGCAGGTATTCCGAACTGCAATCAGAAAAAGCAGCACAAACTCACAATAAACAACTTCATCAGAGCCTCCTTGAATCGCCTCTCCGAACCGAACAGGGCCCGCTCAATGTCAGCCGAGGTAAAATCATCCTCCGTTGAGGAAGTCTTGCCTGAGGATCGAACCCTGCCCCGTGCCAGTTGCGTTGTCTTTGTCAAGGCAGCACGACCAGCTATGTCTTCTTGCTGTGCTTTTTCAGTTATTATATCACAGAGGGGAAGCTGGGGAAAAACAGAAAAAAAACGAAAGATTTGCAAAGTGGCAGTTGAGGGGAAAAATGAAATCAGAAAAGTCTGAGAGTGAATGCAAGAAAAGTTGCCAACAACAACTGAAAAAGAAACTTGCTGGACATGCAAATACGGAATTGCCACTCTGACCCAAGGTCATTTATGGTACATGAACAGGAGTAATCAACCTACAAAAAAAGGAAGAAGATCGTGGTTCGTATAATGTCCTGAAAACCCCAACGTTTGATGTTTCGTTTCGTTCCCTCTGGATGATCAGTGCCGAGAAAATGAATTGTGCCATTCTGGTGGCAACGCGCGTTTTCCCAGCAAATCCTATTCTTTTCAAGTTCAAGTTGTCCAAGTCCCAGCTCTCGTGAGCCAGACGGTAGCAGCAAAAATTAAAAATAAAACGACATCAAGAATACAAGTGCCACGGAGTGGGCGAGCCAGAAAAAAATTAATTTATACATGGGAACACCAGTAACGTAACACGTCTCCGCTAGAACCCTGCAAGAGCGTCGTTCCTGGGACCCAAAAAAAAGAAAAAAGAAAAGAAAAGAAAATACAAAAACACAGAAAATGAAATGAAAAGTAGTTGGCTTGATCGCAAACGGACCTTCAGGACAGTAGAGAAAAGAAATTAGTAGGGTTTGAGGACAGGAACAAAGAGGTCTAGGACATCAGAAAAAGCAGGATTTCTAGCAGACAGCTAGACATCCCAAAGACGAAGAGGAAGAAATTTAGGATTGGACTGATAGAGTTTTAGGACAGATATAGCTAGAATAAAAGTGAAGGTCAAAGTTGCGATCCATAGAGGAAGAATGAGCTGCTCGACCTAGGGCCCCCGGCAGCAAGCGGGTATTCTGGCAGACACCAGGGCCGGGCCGCCCCAGCAAATCCTATTTTTTAAATCTGATATTCTTATAGTTTCCAGAAAGATCGACTGAATGGCAGGAACTCAATTTCAGAGTTTTTCATTCTGCACTGCACACCCTTTTGGTTCTCCCTAACTTCTCTCCCCATGCCAAGGTAGCAAAACATTTTAATGGTAAAGCATCTCAGCTCAGTCTGTTGAATTGGCTCTGTTGAGTTGAACCAATGAGCTTGAGTTGCAATGGGGAATACGGCCAAAATAATAGAATTGTTGCCAGAATTGTAGCACCTAATCACCAACCTGTAATGGTAGTAAAACAACAGTTGGTTTCGGCAGTGTAAGTGGGTAACTGGATCCTTTGCAGAGGACAGCCTTAACGTTCTGATCAACCTCGCTGACTCCAATCAGAAAGTAATTGTCTGATTTGCCTTTCGCCTGGAATTTAGAACGGTTTTCGGCAGAAGTGTCAGCAGAAGCTTCAGCGGTTGACCAGAAATCAATGAAACGGTGGCATAAAAACAACAGTAGTAGCCTTTCCGCACGTGCACCATGAATCGTGCCTGCGCACGTCACTGAGGTCAGACAGGTGTTAATATCAGGTTATCACCCTTGCTGTGAGGTGATCCAGTGTGGATTAACGTTAATCCGAGGTTGCGGAGTAAATTTTTTTCATTGAAGAAAATGGCTAAAATTTACTTCCCAACCTCGGATTAGCATTAATCCACACTGGAACACCCAACGGTTGGTGTCCTTCAAACAGAGCAGTCGCAAAACTGATCACAAGAAGCGCCAGAACACACGAATGTAGACTGCTTATCAAAAGTCTTCGAACATGGGAGTTTATAATAATTAACTCCGGCGCTATTTAGAATCAATGGCAGCATGCGCCGCAATATATCATGACAGGTGTGTGAGGCACGAAGTTGCACCAAACCCTGTTGAAATTAGATGGCCCCTGTGATAACAAGTCTTTTAGAATATCCCCTTTGATTCCTTATCTTGTATTGAAAACTAAGTGGTGTGAAAATTTCCGAATTACGAGGGCGGTTCAAAAAGTCTGAACATGCTGGAAGAATGAAAGAGATTTCCTGTTAACAGACCACAGGGCTTGTCCATCAAAATGCTTTGTAAGTGTCCCTATTAAATGTTTGCCAGCAGGGGATAACTTGAACGATGATAATTAGCAAAACGGACGTGAAAAAGATAGGTGTTATCTAATAAAGTAGCTTTCTTTCTTTCAAGTTCAGAATTTTTTAACCACCTTCGTTGATTCAGGACATTGGGCCGAATTTTTAAACGAAGCCCATCTTTTAGGCCGCGGATTGTTTCCTTTTTTCTGCAATTTTGTACACAAAAGAAAAAGAATCCGCGGCCTAAAAGATGGGCTTCCTTTAAAAAATCGGCCCATTGGACAACATCCAACACACGGGCACCACGAACTGGAAACAGAGTAAGTAGGGCCTAATAACGTATCAAATAGCCACGAACCTTTCGAAAAAAAAAAAGTCGCAAATGGTGATGTTTCGCCTCCAAGTCTGTAAACAAGACCAGGCCCAGTGATCTCTTTTGAATTTTGTTTGATACGAGTAATGGTCCATGTCATCAGGGGCGAAACGTCACCATTTACAGCTGTATTTACGAACAGTTAGCGGCCTACTTGACACATTATTGTTTACTCCAACAATAACAACAAAGCTGGATTATTTGGGTGTACAGTATTTGGAACTGAAAAACCATTTAAAACTGGGCATCGATTTCTCAGATCTCCTAGTTCCGCAAACAGACCCAACTTATGTCAAAAATAGACCCAACTTACATGAGTTCGCGTGTCGCAAACAGGAATCCAGACACTGCCACTGGGCTTTGAAAGGATTCTGACCACACCGGCGGAGTCAAATGAGCACGGAGATCCCTCGTCAGAAAATCCAAGCCAACTTAGAGAGGAGCCCGGAGTCAATGGCAAAGTGTAGGTACAGCCATTTCCACTGGTCACATTTCCGAATTCGTTTTTTACAGTGTACAGACAAAATAGAAGATTTTTATCACCGGGAATGGCTGCAAAATACAAAAATTAAAGAAGCTATGTCCTGAAAAGCCACAAATGTTAGAGTTTCTTGCCGAGAAAAGCCAGAAATTTGAAAGCAGACTAATAATTGTTCCGTTTTGTGAACCTGGGGGTGATACACGTACTGAAGTGACACACCCCATAACTAGAGCACGTTGAAAATGGTGATAATTTTCGGAAAATTTCGCTCAAAAGTGTAAAAATTTCGTTATTTGGCGGTGGAAATAAAAAGGCTAGAACCTGTCAAAAATGCATTTTCAGTTATTTTTACAGTGTGATTGCTTTGAATTTTGCAGGAACAATACATTGTAAATAAACTGAAGAAGAGACTGAGAAAAGAGCAAAAAAAGCTTTATTTTCCAAAAAATGTTTTTGTGCACTATGCTCGTCACTTAAAAAAAAAAAAAAGGAAAAACACGACATTTTCGCATGTATATCGTGAAAAAAGGAGATATTTCATGGAAATCAAATGAATTTCGTGGAAATTTTCACATTTCGTGGAAAATCGTCCATTCACAATTGCCAGAATTGCCTTTCAATTGACTGAAATGATAAAGAAATCACAAAAGATGGTTGAAGTGACTGATTTCGTTTTGGCGGTGACAAATCCTTTTCACCATTTTCAGAGTGCTCTACCCATAACCAATAAAATGTCCTTTTGGCAAATTTTAATGAAGGAACCACAATATTTTGCACCCAAAAAAGAATGCCAAGTTTCAAAAATTCTACCATTTTGACCCCACCAAGGGACTTTATAGAGGATCACCAACGGTGGGTCGCTCCCTTCATATTGGGTTGGGACCGCCATTTGTATGGTCCAATGTACCACAACAGACATGTCAATTTTCCCTAGAGTAAGCTCACCCATGTCCAGCTAATTTCATCACCAGGAAGGGCCAATGGTTCATCAGCCAAGGAGGCATGCAAAATGACCTGAACCAGACCCAGGTTTTCGTTATTCGGCAAGTGGCCCAATTGACTGTTCCAATGGAAATTTCAATCCCCTGAATCTGGGGTTCAGTTAAAGGAAGCACAAAACACCTTCAACAGAACTGTCAGCATGTACAGTCATAAACAATAATGTACCCATAAATTGGGTCATACATTCTTGGTTTGTGGGTCAAATAATTGTTCTCTTGAAAAATGCAGCCGCATAAAAGTATCGTGGAAACAAATTAACAGTACAGATGCCATTGTCCATTTGTAGCAATAATGTACCAGTAAACCAACATTTCAGCACCCATTTGTGGATACATTATTGTTTCTGTGACTGTCTAAATCTGAGGTCTAAATCTGCATTTGTTTACCATTTCAGGCATTTCCATTCTCAATAAGCTGAAGGTGAATTTGTACATAATATGTGTTTATTCCATTTGACATTTCTGTTGGCTTTTGTTGTTCTGACCACATATTTTGTCTTGTCAAAATTGCCTAGTTTGATTCTGGATTATTCAAAAAAGGGGGGCCATTTATCGGATTTATCCCGGCCTTCCTTCGAAATTCTTTCTTGTTTGTGTTTGGATATTATTGAAATAAAGGACATTACTTACTTACTTACTTACTGTACCCACAGTTGCCATCAGATGAAATCTTAAAGAATGATGTCAAAAAATCCAACAGGTCTCATTTTTGGGGATTTGGTTCAACTCCAGTAGTACCTACTTCATTTGCAATCCGTTGCAGCAGATTGCCTTGAACTTTGACCTTGCTAACAAGCAAAATCATTTCGGTAGTAGGCACAGCCGAATTTTTTTTCTCTTGCTTTTGTTAATCCCCTGCATTTAACCAATTTTTTCCTGACCGGCGTAGACAATAACCAGATGATTAAAAAAGTCACTGGGAACACTGATATCATAGTTATTGGAGAAACACACCCCCTGCTCTTTTTTGCTGTTCCTTTTCCAATGGTTCAAACGGGACCCTTTGTTTTTCTGGGAGAATATGCTCACCAAAAATGAGAGTTGGGCAACAACTGAATCAGTGCCACGGGCACCCAACGCAGGTTCTCCGTGGACTTTGGGGTCATATTTCTTCAATGGGAGGTTGTAACACGTTTTGTCAAGGGATTGATTGATTCTCAGGGATTGATTGATTCTCAGGGATTGATTGATTCTCAGGGATTGATTGATTCTCAGGGATTGATTGATTCTCAGGGATTGATTGATTCTCAGGGATTGATTGATTCTCGGGGATTGATTGATTCTCAGGGATTGATTGATTCTCAGGGATTGATTGATTCTCAGGGATTGATTGATTCTCAGGGATTGATTGATTCTCAGGGATTGATTGATTCTCAGGGATTGATTGATTCTCAGGGATTGATTGATTCTCAGGGATTGATTGATTCTCAGGGATTGATTGATTCTCAGGGATTGATTGATTCTCAGGGATTGATTGATTCTCAGGGATTGATTGATTCTCAGGGATTGATTGATTCTCAGGGATTGATTGATTCTCAGGGAATGATTGATTCTCAGGGATTGAATGATTCTCAGGGATTGATTGATTCTCAGGGATTGATTGATTCTCAGGGATTGATTGATTCTCAGGGATTGATTGATTCTCAGGGATTGATTGATTCTCAGGGATTGATTGATTCTCAGGGATTGATTGATTCTCAGGGATTGATTGATTCTCAGGGATTGATTGATTCTCAGGGATTGATTGATTCTCAGGGATTGATTGATTCTCAGGGATTGATTGACGTTTGATTCCTCAGGCATCGGGCGTCGTTAATCGTGATCCTCCTTCAAAAATCACATAATCATGGAGCCTATATCCAGCGCAAATTTACAGCAAGCCTGCCAGTCAAAATGGGTGTACCTATGAATTTTAAAAATATTTATAAGTTTTAATCCTACTAACAACTGAATTTCGAACTGGCTATTGTCCTGCGTCAAAGCTTCTAGCGAAGTACAAGTAGCTACCTAGCTTCAAGTTTAGCAACTTCATTTTCATAAGTTCCCACGGACCTAAGAACCTGAACTTACCCGCAGAAGCATTGCACACAACCAGCAAGGCATCTCCGTTCCCACTCATGCAAACAACCGGCCCCGGAAGTGATAAAACCGACAACTGCAAGCCACCGATTGAAAATATCCTCAAATATCGCCTGTCAGTTGCGACGGCCGCCCATCCCTTTCCAAGTGCAAGACACATTGCATCTTCTTCCGATGGAAGTTCAAAACTCCATTCCTTGTTCATATCCCAGGACGAAAAATGAACGCAGACGATTTTACTCGGAACGTCATCCTGCATATCCGATGCCAAAAGAAGTGCTTCGTTGGAAAGAGATGCCATCGAGTGGCCGACGTTGTTTCCGATGTGTAGGCTGTGGTGAATACTGGTGTCGTGGAACTCCACGTCGATGGAACTTTCGTTATCGGAACTGAACGAACAGACCGTGCCAACCGTATTCCAAACCTGCAACGACAAAAATTATGCAGGAGTAAAAAACACAATAGAAATAAGATTAGGCTATTCAGCCCTTTTTCACAGATGTGATTTTATGAGACTTCCTCATGTGTTCCAAGACACTGTAGTGGCAAAACCTTATTCGAGAGGCCTTGAAATATTGAATAGTTTTGTACGTAAAAATTGATTTTTTAATTATTTTTGAATTTACTGATCAATCCTCAAAAACTGTTCAATCCCCAAAAACTGCTGCTGATTTTTTAATTATTTTGCAATTCACTGATCAATCCCCAAAAAACTGCAGCATCTAACATATTCCAATCTCTCACTGTCATCGCAATGAAAGAGTTCTTTCAAAGGTTACTACGAAAGACACATCCAACTCGAAGCTTGCAATCATGGCGAGTCTAATTTTGTTTACCAATGCATTAGAACCCATGCCACCGCCCACAAAATAATAATGCAATCGTGAGATGAAACCTTCGGACAAAATAAACCTTCTTACCATGTATCTGTGCGATAAATGAATTGGAGTTTGACCTGGTTGGAATGGATCCTGAAGTTCCACCACAGGATACGTTGTGTGGCCACCACTGGGGGCAACATCCCCGTGGAAGGACAATGGACTACTTAGAGCATCCCTTGGTATTAGATCCCTGTTTGTTTCTGAAATAAACACAAGAAAAAATCCAGATAGGACAATACAGCAACAAAGGAATAGCAAAAATAAGTGGTATGGTTGATCAAATTTTCCATAAATCACAGGTTCGATTCTGTCCGTTCCCCTCACACTTCATCAGTTGATGCCACCATCGGACTCCCTCTCATGTGGCAACTGATGAAGTGTGAGGGGGACAGACAGAAACTAAGCTGTAATTTCTGGAAAATTTGATCAACCATACACTTATTTTTTTTTTTTTTTTTGAGTGAGTCGTGCATTCTGTTTTTTTTTTGCAGGGGGCAGCTTTGTCAGGTATCAAGATGCTTGGTACTGGATTCAATAGAACCCCTCCGTTTGAATGTTGAATAGTTTTCGGTGCTGGTTTTTCCACGGAATGGTGTGAGGGGGACAGACAGAAACTAAGCTGTAATTTCTGGAAAATTTGATCAACCATACATTTTTTTTTTTTTTTTTGTTTTGAGTGAGTCGTGCATTCTGTTTTTTTTGCAGGGGGCAGCTTTGTCAGGTATCAAGATGTTTGGTACTGGATTCAATAGAACCCCTCAGTTTGAATGTTGAATAGTTTTCGGTGCTGGTTTTTCCACGGAATGGTGTGAGGGGGACAGACAGAAACTAAGCTGTAATTTCTGGAAAATTTGATCAACCATACATTTTTTTTTTGTTTTGAGTGAGTCGTGCATTCTGTTTTTTTTTGCAGGGGGCAGCTTTGTCAGGTTTCAAGATGTTTGGTACTGGATTCAATAGAACCCCTCCGTTTGAATGTTGAATAGTTTTCGGTGCTGGTTTTTCCACGGAATGGTGCTTAAGTGCGGTTCAAAACCATGCGATTCAAAACAACGAAAGCCCTATTTGTGTGGCAAATTGATGAATATTTCACACTCGAAATTGCTCTTTGTTGACCTCTTTGTTGGCCCCTACACACAGCTCTTACGTGCATATGAGCGATTTTTCTGTCCGATCCACCTTAACTGGGTTTTCCACCTGCATCACCTCCCACACTACCAGGTACTTGCAACGTCCGATCAATGCTGGTTCATGACGGGCTCAATTTTTTTTTAGGTTTTTCATGCTTCTCAAGGCTTTCCTTTCTGAAATGACAGAAAATGGCGCCCGTCAGCAGCACCAAACACTTTTATCAAGACCAGAAAAAATAAAATCGCAGCGCCAACACCGAGATGCGGCGCTGGGTTCGTGAAGTTTGGAACTTGCTCGAAGATATGACCATAGCATCCGAGAAGTAGCTTTCCATGTTCGGGGATGGCAAGACTGACCTCAACAGACCAATGGTAATTAAAAGATGACCGATTTCCAAAGCGACAAAAATTACGAAGTCAGCGCGGCCGAGTGGTTAGCGCTTGTCTCGAAAAATCCAGTGTCCCGAGTTCGAATACCGCCCAAGAAAAAAAAATTCGCTTCGGAATCACTTGAATTTCAGGGCTTTTGCCACAGATGTCAGGATCGTGCTCCTTTTTTCGCATTTCGTAGAAGCCCCCCGAAAAACTCGTTTCGTACTGTCTTCTAGATGTAGTTCTTTGGTCAGCACCCCAGTGGCCACGGGACACAAAAGTGGGGTGAACGGTGACACCCCCAGCAGGGTTAAAAAGGACTGATCTCCTGGCAGGGGGGTTTGGGAGACGGAGTTCCTCAAAGGACACAGCTATCCATCAAGAACAGGGTTCCAGAATGGTACCAGACGAAAATAATTCTCAAGGGTTTCGCCTAAAAAATAACAAAAATACATTCAGGTTTCAGGGTTCGTCTGGGAAGCATTTCACGAACGAAAAACGCAGAGATTTTCAAAGCAACAAAAAATTTTGAAATTTCAACTGAAAATGGCCAAAATTATCACCGACCACTTTGCTCGCCATCTACGACGTGAGTCGACCTCGTCAAAGCTTTCACCTTCTCCGAGTGAAATTCTCCACCCTCGTCGAAACCCAGTCGGGCCTTTATATCGGATATCGAAATGTCAGCATCATCATCAGCATTCTCTTCTTGGGAATCCAGCTCATTGGGCTCATTTCCCTGGGGAGGCTGAAATGACTGTAAATAAACAGAATGTGGAGACAGTGTATTCCATGGCTCAACTGATTGGTCGTATTCTCAAATTGGAAGGTACCACTCACACTGAGCTGTCTGACAACAGGGTTCCCACTCAAAATCAACTTTCAAAAATTAGGACAAGTTGGAAAAATAAGGACACAGAGTCAGCCCCGTAGCCAGGAAATTTGAAGAATGGGGGCAGAAACGTATTGTTGCCAACGACGCGTTGCACTCCTCTCCGAAGGGTAAGAAATTTTAAGAAATGGACCCTCAAATGGTGCTCAGATTGCTCAATTTTTTTAAAAACAGCATTATTGCAGAACCCCCACCTGAATGCCTCCAGTTGATGAGGAATGAGAAGGCCAATAGGAGGAATTCCTGTTGAGACCATGCAAAATAAGGACAAATAAGGCAAAGGTTCTTAAATTAAGTAAAAATAAGGACAAGACGAATGAGGGCGAAGATCAAAATAAGGACTTTAAAGGACAGGTGGAATCCTGGATGGAGCTTTCTTTGCAATAATTGAAAAGAATTTAATCGTGTGCAAATCAATTTGCATTAAGGGAACTTCACCACATATCAACATAATTTCAAAGAACTTTCCAGGGGAGAAGAAAAAAAAAGACACCACGTCATCAAGTGTTGTGCCCATCACCACAGCACCCGGAAGAAAAACAATTTTGTATTCCCCAAGCACTGGACTTCGTGTTTCGAGGGCTATTTCTCATATCTTGCACCAAAAATCCAGAACTCGTTCCCTTCAAATATCTTAAACTCTGTTAATTCGTTAGAATTTAATCGAAAGCTTCTTTGCAATCTGATGCCACTGTAATGTTTTGATTGTTTGATGTCAACATGTTGTTTCTGTTTTGGACAATATTTTGGTTCATTTCAATTCATATTCTTTTCTGTATGCAGTTATGTATGTATGTGCAGTCACAGAAAGTTTTGGTGAAATTTCAAGGCATAACATCACCGTCTGAATTGTGCACGGTGAAAAAAATATTCACAGATGCATCATACCCGGTGAAAGTTGCTAATGGTCAACCAAACGTGTTCATACTTTGGTGAAATCTAAGGATTGTTAAAAATAAAGAAATGGCAAAGAAAGAATGTCAACTTCTGTGCAGGCAAGGAAACTTACCAAACAAGCTTGACCCAAGTTCATTATCAGGTCAAACTGCCCCATCGATTCACTGAAGACAAGTTGACCCTGTGTCACTGGATTCCAGGCTATCCCGCAAATGGATGAGTACTTATTCTTCAATTTGTGGTGCTTCAGTAGCTCCATAGGCCCAACACTCCAGACAGCCAACTGGCCTGCGTTGGTTCCACAGGCAAGCATTTTGCCACATGGGGAGAATGATGCAACAGTAAACACCTGCAAAAGATTGAAGCATGTCTGTGGACAAAGAATTGCTTCATTACACAAGCGTACGAGAAGAAAAACATACGGTTGATGATCAAAACGAAGATTAACCCGCAGATCGCCTCGATCCACGGATCGACGAGTGGTGATGTGGTTAAGCTTGTCATTCGCAGTATCAATGTAAATCCAAATGTTTGGCCAACCAGCTCAACACTCATCGAATCGATCTGCGGATCGCGGCGATCTGCAGATTAATCTGCATTTAGGAAATCGGCCGATAGTGTAGTGGCGATCTGCAGGTTAATCTGCGTTTTGGAAATCGGCCGATAATGTAAAGTTGTCAACCAAACCAAATAGGTACCAGCAATGTTTCACTTTCATCAGCTTAACGGCTTATCTGAGGGTGGATGCTTCCCACCGATCCACACACACGTTTTTCCACAATTGTGCAAATTTTCACTTTTCTGACATCTGGGAGCTGAGAAAAAGCAATCGAAAGCTCAAAAATGTCAAAAAAGTGAAGGCGGTGAAAATGCACATTGAATTCTTTTGGATTTTTCAAAGTAATGAACGAAAAACATGCCGTCACGAAGAGTGTTGCGTGGGAATATCGTGATAACTCTTTAACCAATAAAGCCACCATAGTGGAAATTATATCCTTGGAATCAGCATCAAACGGGCAACTTGGTGACATCAGAAGGTTTAAAGCCTAAGTCACACATTTTTCATTTTTCTTGACCCTCCGCTCCCCTTTAAGCAAGATCATATTGAGAGCATATTTCACAAAACCATCCCAAAGATCCAAAAATTACCACACAAAATTTCAACATGTGCAGAAAGTCAAGATTATTTTCAATAAATTGCACACCCAGAGAGTTAATGGTAGATCAAATAGATGGTGTATGACATATGAACAAAACGATTAGAAATTTGGGAAGAAGTTCGGAATACCTGCTGACATTGGACTGGACGAATTGGCAACCTTGCTCTGCGATATTAAAAGTATTAACTAATCCAACCTAAACCTTATCTTTTTTTACTCCTAACCTCTAACCAAACCTGGCCTAACCTAATCTTCCTGTCCTATTTTGGCAATTTGAGCGTGCGTGAAAACTCGTTCAGGCCAGCATTTTTTAAATGTCAGACGGCATTCCGAACTGCAACGGAAATTTGCATGTACAACACTTTCAATAACACAGATTACTGTGACCAGATTACTTGATGACTTACTATGTCATCACTCTGCAGCTTAAAGGTCTTGAAAACGTCCCACGACACTCTATGTAAGAGCCGAACTTCCCCAACCGTTGGAATTGCCAACATGCCACCCAATGGAGTCGACCAAGCAAGCCGACAGAGGGTTTTCGAATTGCGGAATGAGTTGCTCTTTGGGAAGGAAGGAATTGTCCGGAGGCACTTGTCAGACTGCAAAGACCACACCCTGACTGTTCCATCGCAGCTGGATGATGCCTGCAGGAAAAAAGAGCATTCATATTAACTCGAAAAAGCCCGTCTGCTGTCGGCCGCATGTAACAAGACAAATTGTTAGATGCAAATCAAATGTTGGAAGTTCTCAAGCACAGTCATAAACAAGATGTCTGCTGGAGTCAATTTTCAAAAGACACATGCAATTTTCCAAATTTTCCAGGACATGTTCTAAATCCTCCTAACAGGAGGTTTTTATTCTGTGTTTCAAAGTTTTCGGGGGTCAGTGTCAGGTGTAAAAAAGGATGTCCGGCACAGGCAGAGATGCAAAATCACAAGGCACGGAACAGCCAGGAATACAAAACCACAATGACCAGATTCGGTGAAATATTTGGGATTGACCTTCAACAGGAAACTGGATTGGGGCCCATATATCTGCAGCATTGTCAAACGGGCTTCAGTGCAATTAAAATTTCTCATCAGAAATTACTCTTTAGCATCCAGACGTGTAAAGACTATTCTGTACTTTTCCACTGTTAGGTCCTTGCCTGAGTATTCAACTACCACATGGAATCCTCATCTTTCATGTCAAATCGAGAAAGTAGAGGCTGTGCAGAGAAGAGCGGCGAGGTTTGTGTGCGGAATCATTGGCCATTACCCAGTTGTAAGTGTGAGTGGACTTCTTCGGGAATTGGGTTGGGAATCCCTTGAGCTCAGGAGGAAGTTGCATGCTCTTGAGATTCTCAGAAATTGCATCCTTGATAGAGGTGGGTGGGCAGAAACGTGTTTGCATCCAAGTCTAAACACCGGCTCCACAAGAAAATGTAAAAATCTTTCATTGAAAATCCCTTGCACATTCGGTAACCTGGACAGACACAGTTTCTTTGTTGGCTCTATTTTCCTATGGAATAGTCTAATCTTACTCCAGACTGCCTTGCAATGAAGGGTCCCGCTTTTCGTGATCATGTCAGGCAGCTACTTGTAAGGTCTTCACCATGCTCATGATGGATCTTCGAACAGATGGGGATGTGGTACTTTTCTGCTATGATTGTTTCCCTGGACTTACTTTGATGTATTTATTTATTTATTGTTTTTTTTTTGAGCCCCTAGGTTTTTCATGTCTACTTGTTTATTTTGTTTTTCTTGAAAATTTGTTTTTATAAGGTATTCATGTAGGAAGGTATTTATTTATTTTTGTTGGTGTATTTGCAATTTTTTTTTAATTTATCTTCTCGAACCGACTTTTTGCATTTGTATTTTGATAACAGAGGTCCTGCCTTCCTTGTTACTCATGGTAGGTACCTACGAAAATAAATGAAGGCAGTGGCCTATTTTTGCATTGTGGTGCATACTAGATCCATAGATTCAGGCTGCCTATCTGAGTTTTGTATTACCTACCAGAAATCCCCTCCTCACCCATAAAAAGGTGCTCGTTTGTTTCTTGGGCTGCAGTGAACATCTCAACTGTGATTAACTTCAGATCGCAAGTAGGTAGCTCTGTTGATTATGCTGACGAGTTGGACTGGGAGGGTCTACTTACCGCTGCGGCGCGAGAACTCCCAGGTTCGCTCTGACGCATCATCGGTGGAGTTGCTTGCAGGTAAACTTTGTTTGACTGGAAGAAAGCCCATTCATTTTTCAATGCAGTCAACATCTCGAAGCTTTTTTGTGAGTAGGATCGGGGTGGGCGAAAAAAGAGAAAAATAGTAGATACCTAGGTAGCTTGCAATCATGTTTAAATTTGGCACATAGGTAGAATACAGACCCATAGGTAGTTAACGCAAAAATTCAGTTTGCCTAATTGGTAATTTTTTTCCCCATTCTTGCACGAATCGAATCAATTGAATTTTTTGGCTGAATTTGTGACTTGTCATGTTTGGACATGGACATGTGTTTTTGTTTTGGTGACCATGATGTCACTTTTTGTGCAATTTGACAACTGTGACGAACCACTGGATGGAGATTCTTCATGAAAACGGCCACGTGCTGAGATGGTACTTATGTTTTTGTTACGGTTTATTTTATTTTTTTTCTCGCCTTGTTGCCGTACCATTTTTGCACCTCCTTCAATCATTCTCCCCATTGCACCCACACCCAAAAACCAACTCGGTTTTTCAAATCTGGGATGCAATGTGGAATATCGGCCCGACTTCTCCCACTTGGGGGACTGTTCTTTTTATTTTCACGGCGCGGTTACTCCGATTCATCGGATTTGCGGTTGCGCCAGCATTAAAAAAAAAATGCACGGCAAAGGCAGAAATTCATAACCACAAAGCACAACAAAGGCAGAGATAGAAAATCACAAGGCAAGATACAATCAGAAAAATAAAAAACCACAAGGCACGGCAAAGGCAGAGACACAAAACCACAAGGCATAGCGCCAGGCAAAAATACAAAACCACAAGGTGCGGCAAAAAATGCAACAAGACATACCAAATAATCCCCTTTTGGATCAAGAGCCAAACTCAGAACTGGTGCCGTGTGTCCTTCTAGGACCTTATCAACTGGGGAAGCTGCTTTGTTGCTTACTGTTATTGTGCCATCACTAGAGGAGCATGGTTAGGAAAAAACATGAGATCAGTTTGGAGAAACAAACAAAAACAAGCAGAATTGAGAAAAGCAGACGTAATTGGATTTCTGATGAAAAGCTGCAGTCAGGGATGGGTAGGTATAATACGTCACGTATTATACGGTAAAATTTACGGTATTATACGTAGTATTATACGTACGTATAAAACCCACGTATTATACGTTTCGCCGGATGTCAGCACATGGCACATGTTTTTGGGGTGCAACTTGGCTGGTAAATTGATTGGGCATATTGCCAGAGTCGTAAGATTTGTATTTATTTAGATAATTAAAGAAGTTTAAACGAAAACGTATAGGGTCAAGATGCAATACATGTGCAGCAATCAACATTTATGCCAGTTATTTTAAGTCGATTCGTTCATGTTGTGTGAAATAATGGGACTGGGAATTTTCTTTTCGTTTACTGGATGTTTTCACGTTTTTTTTTCTCCGTAATGGGTTTAATTTTTTCGTGACTTAAAAGCAAATAAAGGAGGACAGCCATCGCATGATGCCACTATGGGGCCCAACCGATATTGGGCCCAACTGATCGGCAATGCTGGGAATTGCTTTGTCTGCACTTTGAATTAGGTTTCAAATGGCTCACATTGGGCCCAATATCGGTACAAAATGAATGCGGTCAGTGGGAAGATGGGATGTGTCATGGTTCACCCATGCCACAAGTTAAAACACTTCAATTTTTGTTCTTAACTAAACTATTTGCTCCATCAGTTTACGAACAGATTCAAGGTACAATGCTTGAAATTTCCAAGTTTAAGGTGCCCACTACCTACATGTTGAGCACTCTGTCTCCTACGTATTTTTCTCACTCAAATTTTCATTCTCCTCCGCCCCTTGGTGGGTTGTCTTCAAAGATTAGATTTGTTTGGTGAGAAATGGTGCTGTTTATGCCAAATGAGATGCAGCAATGTTTTAGTAAATCTAAGACACCGTGTGCAAAATTTAAACTCATTCAAAAATAGAAAAAAATAACGTGACCTTCACTTCTCTATCAGCGGAGAGATCATGACGGGGTAACGCTAACTCCGAGCTGCGAGGTAAATTTTTTTCCATCGGAGCAGATAGCAAAAATTTACCTCTCAGCTCGGATTTAGCGTTTTCCCCCGTCATGATCTCTCCGCCGTATGTCCTGCAATTCTCCAAACTACTCTTCCTCTGAGGTTAGGTACTGGTGTTTCACAAATGTTTTTGGAGATGCAATTTTCCCTTTTCAGTTTTCCTTTTTTTTTTTTTTTTTTATCTTAAAAAGATGCCACTTACCTATTTCTGTTATCCTTCTTTCAAAAGCATGTTCCTTAAACAGGTAGGTACCTACTGCTGCTCAAAAAAGGTAAAAAATTTCGTAAAAATTAAAGAGGATGTTGAATATGCCAAAAACTGTACTGAGCTCCCAATGCAAACAAGGAAAAGCACATTATGCCTTGACCTCTCTGTCTGGATCAAATGTTGGCGAAAACTAGTTCTCAAAATTTTTGGGCTTTCAACAAGTAGGTACCAACAACAATAATTGATGCCTGGGCCTAATCAATTAACACATATTCAATATAATTAAAAATATTCAAAAGGAAATATATTTTTTTTGTTCAGACCCAACTAATTTTGTGCAGGAATTTGTTTGTTGGTCAGTGCTCTTTTCTGATATTGTGGAAATTTGCAGACAAAACAATGACCACAAAATGACACCATTCCAATGGTAAAAAGGAGTTGTTACTGCTCATCACAGTTATTTCGCATGGAAAAGGCAGCAGCTATAGTCAGACCTGCCAAACTGGCCACCTGCCTGTGTTGTTTTTGCAATTGATAAAAAGACTTATCCTGTTGCTGCTCTTTTCTCTTTTAATTTTGGCCTGCTTGCTCACTTGCATTGCGATGTGCTCAAAATTACGAGAAAAACTACGTGCCACATGTCTTTTTTGGTTTTATACGTTTTAGGCCTATACGCGTATTATACGTGAGTATAATACGTCACGTATAATACGTGTCCAATTTCCAATTTACCCATCCCTGGCTGCAGTTGCATCATTCGTTCAGATAATGAGATGCAGAGGTCTCCAGGGATCTCGGACAGGAAAATCGACATTTCTAATGATAAGATACCTACCCAGGTTGGTACCTGACGCCTTTTTGGGGAGATTTAGAGTGGGGTCCCAACCCACTGCATTGCAGCTGAGGCAGGCCAAAAGACCAACTGGTACTGCAATGCAACCTGACAGATTCATCCATGTGATTGACAAGAGAACCATGTCTGTGTAAAAAACATCATGGGGAAAAGGATGAGGCCTGATATCAACCAAAACCCAGAAAAATGGAGCTAAAAATGTCACAAAATTAGGTAATATCGAAGCTCCAGAAGCTATGAATAGGCTTTCGATATACCTACATGCTTTGTGATGTCATTGTGAATTTTTTTTTATTCATTCGCTCGGAATATTGTCATCCTGACAACACTCTGCAATTTGTTTACAGGTGGTCTCAGTGTTACATGGGACAGCCTCCCCTTCCCACAAGTCTGGGCCTAGATAAAAATTAGTTGCAAGAAAATTATTAATCAATCAAAAAATAACCTCACGTATTTTGGTTTATTTCAATTGAATGTTGTGGTTCTGCTAGTTCATTTTGGCAAGAAGCCTGTAACATTCAAGTTGAAGTGAAGCAAATTGGTCACACACAGGAAAGCCCCAGCTTTTCATGCACCATCCCGAAGAAAAATTGCCATGAACATGTTCTCCAGATGCCAGTAAAATGGCTAGCAATGCCAGCAGAAACGAAAACTGAAACTTGGCATTGTTACTTATGTCTTAAATTGTT
>JASGXE010007310.1:0-55540 GCA_030068105.1 Sinentomon sp. SZTP_YWyxl | reverse complement strand
AGGAGGAGGATTGCAGCATTCCACAGAGAATTGAGCACTTATCATTAAGTGGTCACTGATGCCAGGAATTGGAGTAATGGAGAGAAGGCTTGATTGAGGACTGTGAAAAATAAGATCAATAGCCGTACCAACACTGGGAATCAGTGGGTTAAGGGGGCGAGTAACAAAATCCACAGCTTGCTGCAAAGAAAATCTGTCACATATGCGTTGCAGTCCCTCCGGATAAGATTGGTCAGCAGTGATGGGCAAAACGTTCAAGTTAAAATCCCCCAGGACAAACAAAGGGGGATTGATTCCAAGAGGGTGATTTCGAGAAAAAGGAATGATGACATCAAAAAACTCTGAACAGATGGCAGAGAAAGAGTCAAGGGGGTGACTTGGGGGACGATAAAGCAAAAGAATGAGAGTTGGAGGGAAGGAGAATTCCAATGATACGATGACAAATTCATATCTCTTGCTGCAGTAAAGGAGCCTTGGATGCAAACTGGGCTTCACCCCAAGGAGAACACCTCCACCAGTTCTAGAACGATCCCGACGGAATATGATGTATTTGTCAGGGAGAAGGTCATTTTCATTGCAGGAGTCGTCAAGCCATGTCTCAGTAATTGCCACACAGTCTGGATTGACGGAGTCGAGGACAGGACGTAGGGCATAACGCTTTGGGAAGAGACTTCGGGCATTAAAAAGAAGAAGGGAAAAATCATATCCGATACCTTGAATTGTAGGATCAGGCCTACTTTGTAGGGTATGTGGCTTAGAACATGATAGCTGGCAATGCTGGTGGGGCTTTAGGCTAAAAAAGAGTTCATAGAGCGCACCAGCTCAGATGCAATCTTGAAAGCTCCTGCTTTGGAGTAATGCAAGCCGTCATAAGACAAAGCAGCGGACTGAATATGGCGCAAATCGAGGAAGTTCACATTGACCAAATTCTGACAACAGGTAGCCAGAGCATCGTTAAGCTCAGTAATTTTTTTGGACAAAGAGGGGTTGGGCGGCATGGGAGGGACTGAACAAATATTCAGTGCGAAGGTAACACCTGGGTATGCTAGACTAAAGGTAGCATTTAAGTCACTTATTAACCTAGTGTATGAAAGAACCGTATCTGAAACATGATTGCGAGAAATGTCTATTTCACCCATCACTAAGTTTACCAACACTCGTTTGTGGCCAGCGAGGCCAGTAAAACAGCTCTGCAAGAGTGGATAAACACCTTTTATGGTGAGGCCATTTTTCCACCTTGTGAATCTTGCGCAGTCCTTGACATTGTTGAAAAAAGGGTATAAATGCTTCAAATTGGAAGTTCCAATGGAAAAAACTGCAGTAGTTGAGGAAAGTCCGGGCCCAGAACAAGGTGGTTGGATATGAGTTGAAGGCTCATTCCTCTTCCAGCCGCCGACGAAATCGGGCGCGAAAATTTGCTCTCGCTCTGCGCTCGCGCTCTCTTTGCTGCCGAGCAAGCAGTTTCAAAATCAAAAAGTCAAACATGCGGCCGGTGCCAAGTTTTCTGTCATTGCTCTTCTTTCTTTTTTCTGTTGTTTTTTCCGCATGGGTCGATCCTTGTTATGGTGTTTCGCTCAACAGGGAGGAGTTTTTTGAAAATGTCAAAATCAAGCGTGATGGTCTCCACTTTGGAAAAGGCTCAAATTTTGAAAAATGTTGCTTTCGGCCTCTTCTTTCCATTCGTGCGCCTTCCACATCTGTGCCAATTCGGCTGGCTGTCTGTTTGAGCATTTTGCTAATTTGTTGTGGTGACGTGGAGTTGAACCCTGGTCCGTCTACCCCATCCCCCTCGCCACGGTCAAAAATCCCAACGCGCTCAGCAGTAACTAAAACGTCAAAATGCAAAGCCAATCCAACAACGGGCTGGATTCAGTGCGACAAATGTTCAGATTGGGTTTCTTTTGCTGCATCAGGGCTTTCTTGTTCCATTTCAGAAGCAGATAAGTTGCATTTTGTTTGCAGGGTTTGCACGCTAACTGATGCAATGAAATTATTACAAGCCAAAATTGACAAATTGGAAACAGCGCTATCACAAGTGAATGTTAAGGCTCCAGACACTTCTGCATCTCGCTCTTGCATTCCTCTCCGGGACTGTCCCAGTTCCAGTGTTCGTCCTGATGATAGATGGAGCATAATTCTGGTTCACCTGAGTGTTTGGGAACGTCCTCTGAAACGAGTGATGAGGCACCGCAACAGCGGGGGCCCGCCTTGTCTTCCCCGCAAAATGGTGATGTGGTTATTTCCATCGGTAATTCTAACTTGAGGCGTTTATATCCATCTTTGGCATCAGTAACTAGCAATTGTCCACGTTTTACCAGGTGGCGGGGTGGTCTGGACATTCCTGGTGCATTTTTGCTGCTCAGGAGTTGTCTGAACAGCCTCTCTGGTAGGCGACGGGCTTTAATTAATCTGGTGATTGGGGAGATTGACGTTCAACACGGTTCCATTGGAGATTCATTCATGGCATACACCCGTCTTATTGCTGATATCAATGCAACAATGGGCATGGGATTTCCATGTATGTCTGCTTCAATTAATATCTGCTCAGTTCCCCCCAGACCAGGAAATCGGGAGCTGAACAGAAGAATTGCAAAACTGAATGAGGCTCTTCAGAATTACTGTCGGAATCTTGTAAATGTCAATTTCCTTGATCTCAGGACTGCACAAGCTTCTGGCATCTCCAGGGATGGATTGCACTATTCCCAGCAGGGCGCAGCGAGGGTAGCTGCTGGGTTGGTTCAATCCATCAACTCTTTTTTAGCATAACCGCCAAGCAGGGGGTTAGCTATAGGCCCATACCTACTCAGCAGCAACATTCATCTGCCATCTCTCTCAGCATAAATGACTCTGGGGGTCGCACTCTGAAGTTCAGACTGGCTGTTTTGTTACTTAACTCCCGTAGCTTGCTGCCCAAACGACTAGCTCTCAGGCCAGTTTTTGACTCATTGAATTTAGACTGCATAGCTGTTACAGAAACATGGCTTGATGATTCCTGTACAGAAGCTGACATATTACCAAGCCGATTTGCCATTTTCCGCAGGGACCGTGACCGGTCTGGTGGGGGTATCCTTCTAGGTGTAGTTCATCATTTGAGGCCAAAACTTGTCTATGTGAGTAAAGCTTTTGAGCTAATTATAGTTGCTTTGGAATCTTCTTTTCCAACAGCTTTTCTCATTTTGTTATATCGACCACCCAGTCAGGCCTTGGCTTCCTTTAACGAAATTTGTACTGAGTGTTTAAATGTCATTCTGCCATTAGTCCGTGGTCAGATTGGTGGAAATAGTCCAGTGTTTTTGTTGGGAGATTTTAATATAAATGTTTTTGGGGCTGAATCTGAGACTTACCCCGAGGGCTTACAGAGACTAGTGGACAGATTATCCTTGCAACAATCAGTAAACTTTGTCACCCGTCCAGCAGGACCTCTTCCATCACATAGTGGGTCAACAATTGATCTGGTCTTTCATTGTCCAAAATCTGAGCTCCTTAATATCCAACCATTGGCAAGCCTCAGTGATCATTTGATGATCTTTGCTGACTTCATGGTTTGCTGTGCGACTCCTCCACCTTTACCATCAAACATTGTATGTCGAAGAGCTGGCCACAATTTTAATGGCTATGATAAAGCTGCTGTCGATAGATTTCTCAACTTTGCTCTTCTTGATTTTGGGGTTGCTGGTTGCAGCCTTGATGAGCTGTGGGCTGAGTTCAAGTCGTTGTGCAGTTTTGTCATTAATGAGTTTGTTCCAAGGATTAGGGTCATAAAAGAAAATGGTTTTTCATTTCCTGTGTGGTTCTCACACAGCCTCAGATCTAAATATCTTCATCTCCAAAAAACATTTCAAAACTGTCTGGTTGATTCAAACCTCCTCCCGCAATATGCCTTAGCTTTGAAGGACTACCAACGTGATCTCATATCAGCAGAAAGAAAATTTGTAAGGGGTTTGGCTGTGAATGATGTGATCACAACCAAGCAGTTTTGGAGGTTTCACCATGCCAAGACTGCATCGGTTGATCGACCCTCTGATTCATGTGATGGGGGTACAAACAATACCCCCTCCAGTTTTGCGAGAGGGTTTGTGAGCATATGAATGTTGCTGCCAATCCGCTGTCAATCTCAGCAGGCTATCAGGATCCTGAAAGGTTTTTGAGGGATGCTGATGTGATTACAGAAAAGTCCTTGCTTGATGCTTTGAAATCATGCAAGAACTCCACTTTTGATGTTATTGACCTCATCCCTTTGATGCTACTGAAGAACCATGGTGCCATTTTTATGAAATACTTGATGGTTCTTTTTTCTGTGTCATTGGCTACAAATAATATCCCTTCTGACTGGAAGCTGAGCATTGTTAAGCCTCTTCCAAAAGGTGGCTTAACCCTCTCAGTTCAGAGTTTTAGGCCAATTAGCTTAATAAGTTCTTCTGCGAAGTTGATGGAAAAAATTGTTGCTGGATACCTTTACCGTCTGCTTGAGAGTCGAAAATTCTTTTTCCATGGTCAGCATGGGTTTAGGTCTGAACACTCCTGTGAAACCCAGCTCACCGGTTTTATCCATGAAATTTCTGTTGCTTTAGGAAAGTCCACACAAGTCGATGCGATTTTTATAGATCTTGTAAAAGCTTTTGATAGGGTGTCCATTCCCATTCTTTGCAAGAAACTTGCATCTTTGAACATTCCTGAAAATATTTTTTGTGGATTTCCAATTTCATCACTGACAGGCATTTTCAGGTGCTTGTCAATGACAAATTATCAGATTCCTTTCCCGTTACCAGTGGCATTCCACAGGGCTCGGTGTGTGGGCCTCTGCTATTTCTGATAATGATTTGACGTGCTCAGTCACATCTAGGATCAGACTCTTTGCAGACGACATCGTTGTGTATCGCATCAGTGCATCAGTGTGTATCGCATTGTGCAGGCAATGAGTAGTGGAACATCATGGCAAATACGGATTCGTCAAATTGAAAGGTGGAAGGGTACATTAGGGTGGGGCAGGTACATGGATCTGGAATCCGAGAAAGATTGTGTACGCAGAGAGAGGAGAGAGATTGAACAGGAGCAGTGGCATCGGTGGAGAAGGGAAGTGTCACAAAAAAGCTCACTGACTGGGTATTCTGCAAAGGATCAAATGCGTTGGGATGGAATATATGATGGTTCTTTTGGCAGCGACTTGTTGTTTCGGGCCAGGGTGGGTGCTCTAGAAACTGCGATACGGTTGCGTTGGGTGGATGGGAAGGAGGAATGCAGGCTCTGTGGGGCAGAGTCAGAGGACTTGTGCCACATATTCCTGAGGTGCAAGTCAATGATTGAAGAGAGACGTTTTTCTGGGTGGATGGATGTGGACAGGGGTGTTCACAAAGAGCAGGAATGGGCACTTGTTCGTGAACGACTGGGAATAGGGAGGGAGAAGGAATCAGACCAGTGGGTAGAACATGCGAAGCAATATCTTGTGAAGTGGAAGGGAAAGGTTTCTGCTGCCTAGGAGTGAGGGTGGTTGGAGATTTTGTTTTTCTTTATCTATTTTTTTCGGATCCGATCTGGTGCATTGCCACGGGGTTGATATACATGAGGTTTGGGAAAGGGTCGGGGACCCATGCCCAGACCTAAGCCGGGAACCTGCCCGGAGACGGCGGCCCATGCTGGCGGCCCCCACTGCGTGGTCAGTGCAAAACCTTTTTCACGCAGCTGGGAAGAGGGAGTGTGCGTACTGCTGGCGAACACCGCTGGTGCTTCCGTGACTCCCTGCGCTCGTTAACCGAGCTTATGCCGGACAGCGCTCTCGCCGCGTGACTGACACAAGGCGAACCATTCCCCCGTTGCTGTGCACTGGAAAGGGGAAGTTCTCAGCTTTATTTCATTTAATTCACTTTCTTGCATCTCTTACTTATTTCTTGTATTTCTTTATGTACCAGATTTTGACCTCGCGATCTTTAGTTTCTGCATCATGGATTTTTTTTTACAAAAATCTGAACAGTCGCAAGTTTTTACATTTTTGAGTACCCACATTAATTCCGTCACCTCTACCAAAGGATGCCTTCATGTCTTTGGAATGATTATTCTGCATTCCAAATGGCATTTAAGACCATGGTTTAGCATGTGATAATGTTTGATGGTTTTCTGCACGTATGATAGTGGGTGGTGATTTTTTCAAATTGGGCTG
The DNA here is from genome assembly GCA_030068105.1 of Sinentomon sp. SZTP_YWyxl. Lineage (NCBI taxonomy): Eukaryota > Metazoa > Arthropoda > Protura > Sinentomata > Sinentomidae > Sinentomon > Sinentomon sp. SZTP_YWyxl. The sequence continues at coordinate 49,386 of JASGXE010007310.1, read as the reverse complement.
CTGTGCGTCGTTACACCAACCAAAAACGATCTCCCATTTTGACAAACAAGAGAATTGCAGGACAAGCACCAAGTAGGCGTTCCATAAGACCCGATAGCATCTTTTCCTCGTTAGTCAGTGTTTTTTCTCACATGACAGGATGAAACATTGACCTCCTGCCGACAAAGCTGAGGTGTGGTGCAATTTGCATTGGTGTGCAATTTCTCGCTCAGTATCTTCCCAATTAAATGACAGACACTCCATTTGCTATAAGTCATTGCTCTCAAAATCTTATTTTGGTTGCTTGTTTGCTTGTTGAGAGGTACCAGACCAGAGCACATGAAATAAAGATTTGGCAAAATACTTATCCTAATTTCAGTGAAAGTCTAGTGACTGCATCAGACTAGTGAATTTGTCATGATGAATTTTCACAGCAGGTGATTTTTTCATTGATGCTGTAAAAATCTAAGAAGTTTTCTTCGGTGCTGCAAGCAAAGAATGTGCGATGCCAAACCAGACCAGAGAAAAAATCAAACATTTTCATTTCTCCACTTTCGTATCTTGACGTTTTGTATACTTCGCAGTTTGCATCTCTCAGAACAGAACGGAACCACAACTGAGAGCTGGTTCGTCAATGGAGACGTGATGTGTTAGAAATATCACAAATTGAAAGTTGAGATACAAAACGCAGAGAACCTAAGTCATTCGAATGAACACTTTATCTCTAAGTTTACCCGCTATGTCAAATATTCTATTTCTGCTGTTTGGGGAACTCCTTGAGCTATTTAAAGATGGCAAAGTCGTGAAGGCATCTTGATTCGCCAGTATTTGGCTGGAAGGTTCTTCTTTTCTTACTCTCCACTTGCACTGTTGTGATTAATTTTGCAACTTTTCTCCCATATGTTTGCTTGTGAGGCATGCAATACCAGTCAATCATGAAACATTGAATTGGAATCGCTTTATGCAGCATTAGAGGGCAACAGGGGGCCGAATCAGGTTGGCCTATCCCCAACCACTCTGGGGCTGGATGAGACCCAACACACCCTTTCTTATTCTCAACAAGAAGAACAATCTGGTAGAATATTGTCTGCAGGGGGAGGCAACAACGAACTCACATTCAATCAGGGAGATCATCAGGACAGGGCTGGATCGAGCCATCCGGTACGGAACAGCAAAGCCAAGAGGAGGAAGAAAGTTCAGCATAAGCATTCAGATGACCCTCTCCAGAGGGTGCAAGAGCAGACGGACATGCTGGACAACACTCAGCCCAGGACGATAGGTGAGTCTGTCTCAAATATGGATCAAGAGGAAGGCGGATTACGGCCACAGGTAACGCCTGTTTTAGAGCCTATTGATTTTGCAGGTCGTCAGGATGGAGGTGCACTGGTGCAGACACCTATGAGTTGTTGGAATCGGCGAGGTCTGCGGAGGAGGATAGTGATGACCAGCGTTGCAAGGGAGATGGTGCGGATTCACGGTGGAGCTCAATGGAGGCGGGGACGACAAGTGAAGAGATCATGGAGAGTTTACTCGAGGTCGAGGTTCCCATGCAGGAGCAGGAGGTGTTCCATCTACAGCAGGTGGATTCTCTGGGAGCAGAAGATGGTGGCCTTGAAGGTGGCCGCACCCTCCAGAAGCCCAATGGCAAAGGAATTCTGGTACTGGCAGACTCCAATGGCAGGAGGTTATTGGGTCGTGCCAAATTAATGCCCACATGTGGCGAGATGGTATGGCGAGGTCGAGGAGGACTTCGGATTGATGGTGGTCTGAATGTGTTGCAGCGAGAACTGGAGTGGATGTCGGCCATGTATGAGGAATTTCTGGTATTATGTCACCTTGGTAAGAACAATATCCTTCATGATGACACTCAAATGATTCTGGCTCAGTTTTATGATCTGGTGATGCATATTCGGTATATGAATCTGATCGGTGCCGAGATTACCCTTGGGATTGTCAGTAGGTATACCCCAAAGGAGGGACTTTCGGGTGCAACAAAGGGAGGTGAGGAAGTGACTTTAGGAGATAAAGCAAATCAGCTGATTGCTATATCGATATAGTGAGAAATAAAGTGACTGCTCAAAATACCTGTTCACACTGGATTATTGTTGGAAAGCATCTTCCGTGATTGGTTTGTAGCTGGGTTGTCATTATTTGGGCATGTGCTGGAGATATAGGTACCTGTGATGGTTATGAAAAAATACATTGCTGTCAATGTCCAATTCGAAATGCAGACATCTTGCTATAATTTGAGGACCTCTGTGAATCTTGCCGGTCTGGCACTTTTCATGCTGTGCATTTAATTGTCATAAAGATACCAGGATCAAGGTTTTGTTTGTTTTTGTCCGGCAGGGCCAAAACGAGTGGAAAGCTCATTCAATGTAATAGTTGCAAGCCAAATTGAAGAAGCCAAATGGAAAATTCGCCAGGCCTTTGGCTGGCTGTTCAGCCTTGTGTTCTCCATTGCCATGCAGCACAAATTGAAAATCTCATCAAAAGAAGCCAGCGAGCTTGGTCAAAAGCTCGCCGTTGCAAGGCAAATGCAGCTCAGTGCCGTCTGGCCATAGCTGCTTATTTGTCATCATTAATGCCCAGACAGGTTTGGGTTTGGGACCATTTGACTGCATGGAGGTACCTATACTACAATTTCAAAGTTAAGGCTCGAGTTCACACTGCAAGATTGGCCACTCTGCGACCTGCGTGGTTGTCATGCCCACCTCTTTCCCTTGTTACCAAATCATATCGAATCCAAGTGTTGCCTACTCATGTGCCACTCGTTTTCTGCAGGCGGTGGGTGCCTCATATGATAGCTGTGTACGGAGCAATTTCTGATTTATGTTATTGTTGATTCAAGTTCTTCCTTGTTTGACGTTCCTTTACCTACACCAATAGTCTAAACTAAAACGAGGAAACAGACCAGCCTGTTGGCAACGACTCATCGAGCGTTTAAATTCAGATCTGTGGTCTTTCCTTCCAGCATCTGATTCCCATCAGACATCTATTTGGGAATCCATACACATTGCATGGAGATTTTGCTGGGAATGGTTGCTTGCACAAATCTTTGGAATGCTGCCTATGTTCAGGGCTCCCATTCGGTTACTAAAAGTTACTTTTTGTTACTTTTTCTTTGTAGGTTACTAAAAGTACCTATTTCATTGAATCTGGTTACTATTAGGTACTTTTGGTTACTTTTTGGCGATCTGTGTATGCTTTTCGCCGATGATGACTGATGATTCAGGCTGGTATGAATTATTTTCATGATTGGATTCAGCCTACAAACATAATATTGATTAATGATTACCATTTCATTATCAATCAATCAACTGAATACCTATGGAAACTAGATCTCTTTTCTCTCCCCATTTATGAACACCTCCCATTCTTCTACTATCTTCCGTTGGCAGCGATCAATAGCAATATTATTTCAGCATTATAACTATTCGGCATGACTTCTACTTCTTTCATCTTTGTCTACGCTTGCCCTTGTTATATTATACCTATACCTAACAAGGTGTTTTTTATATTAAAAAGGGCAAAGGCACTTAATATATTATTTAATTTTTTTTTTCTTTAGAAAGGGCGGAATTCAGAATTCGTGTGAAAAATGGGAAAATGCAAATTTAGACAGAAGTATTTAAAATTAATTGATATCAATGGGACTGTGATCAGCAAATGCTGCATTGGAAAAGATGGTGGTTCATCGTTCACCTGCACAATTTGTTGCAAAAACGATACATCATGTGGCAAAGGTCTTCAGTCATTAAACCAGCATGCCAGCACTGAAAACCATGAGAAACTTTGCTCTGTGAAATTGAACCCCGGGCAGTTGCTTCTGTGTCCCCGTGACCCTAAGCTAGCATACGACAATGGAGATCAAAGTCGAGCAGCATCTGATGATAAGGAACCTTGTGATGTGGCGCCAGTTCACACTGTGCCTGTGCAACTTTTCTCATCGCGTGATGAAACTTCAACTGCGGAACTCATCTGGGTAATGCATATTGTCAATTCAGATTCGTCAGCTGCTTCATGCAACGGCATTGTTGATATTTTCAAGAGAATTCTTGTGTCAGAGGCACTAGGGCCATATTTTAGAGACTATTCTTGCAGAATTGCGTACTGTTGAGTTCTTTTCGGTTCTTTATGATGAAACCACAAAAGAAGCACATTCGAAGGAACTTAGGGTGGCCACACATTTTTGGTCCAACGAAAGGAGTGAGGTCCTTACTCAGTACCTTCAAACATTTTTCTTTGGACATGCCACTGCTGAGTAGCTGACACATTGAAGAGTCATATAATCGAAGCGCTTAATAATGCTGGCTTGTCTTTGAAGTCCCTTCTGATGCTTGGAAGACCCACTATCAACAAGAAGGTTTGGAGGCTGATCAACGAGGATGTCCTGACAGTCCGTGCTTCATCACTAGTCGATTTGTGTACATGCAACATCCATTTTTATCATAAGTTGCAAAGTAAAATAGAGTAAAACTACTAAACATCAAACAAAAGTAGTTTATTTATTTATTTATTTATTTTAAATTTAATTTGCATGGACGCAGTCCAGCGCAAATTAACAAACATGTAGACAGCTTTACAGCCCAGTCACAACTTAAATTGACAAATATACACCAGATGTTACCTACATGCACTGTTGCGGGCACTACCTAATACATTCCTACGAAATGTTTTTATAGAAATATCATTTCCATCCCCGAAAACACTGGCATCAAGAGAGTTCCAACCGCTAACAGTCCTAGCAACAAACGAGAACTTTCCAACATCCTTAAAAACTGGTTTGCAGCGTAATTTGAAAGCATGATCATGTCTTCCTATGTAGGTGGGAGGTAATAGGCATTCCTTGACACGAGACCACCCTCCAAGTTGGTTGGAGTTGGCGTGGCTAGTGGGGATGGTGGAGGCCACGGATACTGGTTACTTTTTGGTTACTTTTTTTGATGTCTAGTTACTTTTTTGTTACTTTTTTCATGCCCAGAAGTTACTTTTTTTACCTTTTCCAACTCTCAACTGGATGGGAGCCCTGAATGCTTGATGCCTGCTGGTACGGAAAGACCCACAGCTGGCTAGCTCACGTTGGACATCAGAATTAGATGTGGAAAGCAAGATTCCAGGTGCAATGGACCACTTGGTATTATCACTGCACCAGAACGCAGTACCTATGCACAACACATGAGCTCAGCCGAACCTGCCCAGGCACTACACAAGGGCTGTCAGTGTTTAGCAATTCGAAGTGGTTTTGGTGTGGTTCTTGAACTCGTATGATGCCATTAATTTCAGCCGAATTTTATCCCATGGCAATGCGAGTGTGGAACGTGGATTCTCCACCAATGCTCAGACTGTAGTAGAAAACTTGCAGGAACGATCACTTGTATCACTGCGAACAATTCATGATGTCATCCATACATCTGGTGGTTTAACTAATATCGCAATAACACGACCTCTGATCAACTCCGTCAAATTGTCTCACAAGAGGTACACTGACTTCCTGGCCCAGCAGAAAACAAAAGAAGAAGCAGATCTTCGGGACAAAAAGAGGGCAGCAACAGCTGCTGAAGTCTCTTTGATGAACAAGAAAATAAAGATCCTGAAGAGTGACATTGCCAATCTGACATCTGAGGCTGACTCTCTTGCCGAAAGGCAGAAAGGACTCGTGATTTTACTCATTTGGTCAAGTCGTATGCCTTGAGAAAGGCAGTGACGGACAAGTCTCTCGAGTTAACTGAACTCAAAAATGGACTGTCTCACTGACTGAGGTTGACATTTGTCATTGTTTCAATGTTTTGAACTCAATTCTTTTTTTTATTTTGTTTGTATTTTTCTGTTTACAGATAATTCAGAGGAGCCCAAAAAAGTTGTAGGCTGGACTTTGTTGTTTGTTTCTGACATCCCCAAAACCTTTTCACACAAGGAGAATTTGTAACTAAAGAATTAACTAAATATTTCAACAAAGTCCACCCTGAATATCTTTTCAGGGCGACCCAGTTTTGTCGGATAAAGAATTAAAACATTGCAAAAGTGCTTTTTACTGGTGGAACACAGGGCATGGCTATTGGGGAGGAGGAGGCCATTGCAGCACTTTTTCATTGTTTTACTTCAAATCCTTAAAATTCAAAAAAAACATGGCTAGCTGCTATGGGGGCAGATTCTCTGTGAGACATTGCCTCGATTTGGCCACTTTGAGGCTGACCTTGGAAAATCCTCCTTGAATCTCCTTGAAAATGAAACTGCTTTTGAGTGTGAACCCTGACTCTTAAGAGGCTGGGCTTCGAAGGAATAGTTGATGCACACCATTTGTGTGCAAAATACCAATTATTATGACAGGGATGGGTAAACGTGCAAAAATAGACGTATAATGTGTGACGTATTATGTATACGTCATTTTTGTACGCGTACAAAATTCTTTTGATGTACAATCTTGTTAAGAAATATGTTCGGTAATTTTGGTGTTTTGTAGAAGTACAAGATTCTCTATATGCCATGCACTGACAGGATTGTTCATTTGAACAACAAAACTAAATCCCAATAGTGGTATCTGAGTCTTGTAGAAATTGAACGGTACAATTTTGAACAAAAATTTGAGCATGATATGTAGGTAGAGAAACAAGTGGTGCAAAAAATCTTTGCAGGCACCTCCTGGTAATGAGGAGACATGCACATTTTCCGGAGAGGTAAATCATGCATTTAGACATCACGTAAGTGTCAAACACAAGTGAAAATAAAACTAAACTCTTTAGCTTTTATCATCATGTCAACACCATATCAACATCCAGCAGGCACCTTAAAAGTGCCAAACTAGATTCAACAATATTAGAAATTTACAGATTTAACCACCTCAATCAACAAGTCAAATTGTTCTCTCTGGCATCCATTTTGAGGAACTGAGAGTTCATTGAATGCATAGATACATAAGAATTATGTAACCTGTGGTGTGAAAGACGGTGTCCCGTACTCGCATTTTCCCTGCAGAATTCCAGGTTTTGTATTCCACAAGAAGTGTAAAATTACCCCAATGATAGGTATTGCTAGGCAGCTTATTATTTAGGTGTGTGGTCAAAATACCCAAACAAGAAAATTCCACATCCAAATTTATGCAAAAAACATCCCTGGTTATGTTTTTGATTATGCAACACCTTTGGAAGAACCACTCTGGAAATTTTGTTTGCAGGTGTTCCTGCATTTTTTTTCTTCTCAATATTGCCCAAAAAACCTGTCAGACAAGAGACGAATGCTAGTACAAAACGAGAAATGTTGAGTTGTGACCTCGTATCACATACACAGCACAAAATTACCTGATTTGAAGCAATTGTCGAATCATAGGTATCCAAACTTGACAAAAGGCTCCAGACCAGGGGCCGAAATGTCATCATCAAAAAACTTTTCCCGGTATGATAATGGCCCCAAATCAGGTAATAATACATTGTGTACAGTGTTGTGTTGGTAATGTTGAGACGAAATTTCGACGAACATTTCTTATACCTAAAGGAAGAGTCATTTTACATCAAAACCACTGGTAAGTACAATTCAGATGTTGTTTCCCAGGCAAAAATGCAACATTTGATGTTGAATTTTTTTCATTTCTGTAAAATATGGGTACATATGTGCAAATCTGCTCTCAAGTTTTTCTAAGTACCTAGTGTTTTCAACTAGGGTGACACCACTGAGATACCCACAGTTGTTCCGATACCATAGGTATTGTTTTATCTTCCCCATGAAGCAGCTAAACTGCATTGATGCAATAAAATTGTTATCAACAATGGGCCCACCAAACAAACCACGTGGAAATGACAAGATGCACTTTTATGAATTCCTGTAAAATATAATGGATGAGGGAAAGCCAATGGTGTGGTCGTGGTCTATTTTAAGATCATGGTGAAAGTACATTTTGCACACTAAACAGTCTTGAATGCCTCCGATTTGTGGCAGCTGCCGGGAAAAAACATTTAAAATTGCCTCGAATCACTGATTACCCCCGGTGGCTCTCCTAAAATTGGTGAACCTTACTGGAGATAAAATGTTCTGTGAAAATTGGAATAAAAACATTGCATTTTTGTAATCCATTCTGAAACTGAATATTCTGCATAATACTGAATATTCTGTATATCTCTAAGTGATTATAGAATGATTAGGCAGCCTAGCTTATGTAACCCAGATTCCAGCTTGCTGTTTATTATGGTAGATACCTAGTTTTTTCTTGTCTAACAATGTCAATTTTTTGGATTGTAGACATTGTTTTTGACATCAAATTTATTTTTGTTCTCCGCGAGGATGTTACTTACTTAAGAGACCCTTCCAAAACAATTTTTGTACGCACGTACAAAATGAGTTTGTACGTTGCACATAAAGTGACGTACAAAATTCTCCACAGTCATATTTAGCCACACAGAATTGTGTAATCATATTCAGGCGTACACAATCGTTATTCTACTCGTATTACAGACGTACAAAAATCATGTACAAAATTTACCCAACCCTGATTATGAACAATATGAATAAATCTTTTGGATTGTATGTCCGTAAATTAAACTAAAATGAATTCAAAAACAATAAATTGTAAAAAAAAAAATAATGGGGAGGATCGAAATTAAAATTCAGCCCAAATCGTTGAAAAAACATTTTACCAATTTTTACATGATTGCAAGCTCGGAAGCTGCAATTTTTTTTTATCTTTTTTTCACCTTCCCCGATCCTACTCACACAAAGCTTCGTAATTAAGCGAGATAGTGACTGCAGTGAAAAATGCATGGGCTTTCTACCAGTCAAATAAGGTTGACCTGCAAGCAACTCCACTCATGATGCATCAAAGCGAGTCTGGGAGTTCTCACGCCGAAGCGGTAAGTAGACCCTCCCAGTCCAACTCGTCAGCATAATCAGCAGAGCTACCACTTGCGATCTGAAGGTCAATCACAGCTTATATGTTCACTGCAGCCCAAGAAACAAACAAGCACATTTTTATGGGTGAGGAGGGGATTTCTGCTAACACAAAACTCAGATAGCCTGGACCAAGTGCCACAATGCAAAAATAGACCACTGCCTTCATTTATTTCAGAACCTAGAGTAACGAGGTAGGTAGGCAAGTAAATAAGTCAAAATACAAAAGAAAATAAGAGAAGATACCCACATTAAAAAAAGTAGGTAGGCCTTAAAATAAAAATATAAACAAAAATAAATGCATGAATAAACAAAAACAAATTTAGAGAAACAATAGACAAAAATAACCTTGGGGCTCAAAAAAGTGTTAGTCCAGGGAATCAATCATAGCAGAAAAATACATCCTGGTCTGTTCGAAGATCGATCATGAGCATGGTGAAGAACTTTCAAGTAAGTTTGACGTGATCACGAAAAGTGGGACCCGTCATTGTAAGACAGTCTGGAGTAAGATTTAGACGAAAGGAAAATAGAGCCAACAAAGAAACTATATCGTCCAGGTTACCAAATGTGCAAGGGATTTTCAATGAAAGATTTTTACATTTTCTCCTAGAGCCTGTGTTTAGACTTGGGCTCAAAAAGTTTCTGCCCACCCACTTCTGTCAAGGATGCAATTTCTGTGATCAGGGGCATTCGGAGGAAGTTGCTGAAGTTCAAGTTAGGTACATTTCAGTGTCACGGTGGTGGAAATAGCACCTGCAATACTCGTGATGGAAGGAGGCCAACCTGCAGTCATGCTTGCTTGATGATCCTGGGGCCTCATTGAATCAGGCCCCAGTGGTCTCATTCAATTTGCTTCCTTAACTTTTAAGGTGCCTTGGAGCTCAAGGTCCCTAAACTGGTTTTTGTTAAGGAAGCCCTAAGTGAAATTTAAGTCGCATTCAAATATGCCACTTGAACCTTCCTTCGTTGCTAAGGTGCCTTAAGACGAATTATAGCAGTTTTATGCCACGATCATTTACACTTGTGTTCTGTACCTACATTGTCTCTCCCCCTCTATCTGTAGTTGGTTTATACTGATAAGAGCTGCGGGCGAGCCCGTTGCATTGTGTTTTTTAGCATTCTCCGGCTCAAAAACTAGGTAAATGGAAGCAACTATGAAAGCCAGAAAGGCCAACTGGAGCCTGGATGAACTGAAGATATTGGCCGAAGAAGCCACAAATCATGGTGATATTCTTAACAGCCGTTTCTGTGACAACATCACTCTGTCTTCCAAGAAAATAGCTTGGGCTGCTATTGCCAAGTCTGTCAATTCAATTCAGTCTGATGTCTTAAGAACTCCAGATGAGTCCAAAAAACATCCAGACCACGATCAAAGCTCCCAGACCACGAAGAGGTTGTGGAAATGCAGTAACCAATGCCAAGTTCATCGGTTCACAAACCTGCAAGAGGGACAGGCCAAAAGGCTGACCGCCAACTCAGCAAAGTTAAGGTGAGAATTGCTTACAGGTTATTCTTCCACGACTTTTTGTGCAAAAAGCCACCACAGGCTCCTGAAAAACCAAGCTTCAATCAATATGCTCTTGACCACCTATTTGAAGACATTGACCGGATAGGGGCACAAGTCGCACATTTTCAGAAACCGTTTTTTTGCATTTTTGTGATCAGTGGATAAGGGCACATCTGTTTTTTGGACTTTCCCTCTTCTATTATTGAATTTTGTGGAATGTCTTTATCCACTTCTATTGTGTGTGGAAGAATTATGCGGGTATGGGCATTTGCATGATGGGGTGCACCAATGTCGGGCAAGAATGCCTCAGTGGTTAAGGGCATAATGCAAAATGTTGATGGTTAAGGGCATTAATCTGGAAAAGTGGTTGAATAAATTGGTGCAGGTCAATGGAGAAGGGCATTTGTGTTAATTCACAGAGAAGCCTTGAAGAGTGGGTAAAGGCACATTCCTAATATTCCAATATTCAGTTAATCCTCAATGATTCAATCTGAGAGGAACAGAATTTGATGATCATCTTGGTTGATCATTTGCACTAGTTTTTACTGCTTGCATATCAGTGTTTTCACCCTCATCTGTAAGATTTCTCCTCAGCAATTTTTTCGAGAGGACAAACTGATGCATCACCAATATTTCGTGGTCGTAACTCTTTGATCTAAGTATCAATCTGCACAAACAACACATTGAATCCATTATTATTATGTACTTTACGTAAATAGCCTATGTTCGTCACTCATGGCAGGTCTACGAGGGGCATTCAATATGTTTCAAGCCTTGCATAGAAATTTTTATTTCATGGCGTTTTCCTCTTATTATATCAAAATTTGGCTTATTCTAAGAAGCTGGTTTGAATTTCAGTGTTATCCGATGCAAATTTTTCAAATTATCGCCGTTTGAAATGAACACACCCGAGGCGGCCAAAATGAACGATTTGCTCAAACAAGAAAGTGACTTTTTTTCAGAGGAACACAAAATTCAATAATCTTGCTCACTGGCCCAAGTTCCAATTTCAGAATTGCATAAATGAAGATGACAGAATGATCATTTATGCAATTCTGAAGTTGGAACTTGAGCCCAGTGAGCCAGATTATTGAATTTTGTGTTCCTCTGAAAAAAGTCACTTTCTCATTTGAGCAAATTGTTCATTTTGGCCGCCTCGGGTGTGTTCATTTCAAACGGCGATAATTTGAAAACTTTGCATCGGATTACACTGAAATTCAAACCAGCATCTTAGAATAAGCCAAATTTTGATATAATAAGAGGAGAACGCCATGAAATAAAAATTTCTATGCAAGGCCTGAAACATATTGAATGCCCCTCGTAGGCATAGCCGGCCCAGATTTTTGGGATTAAAATTTCTTCCCATTTGATCAATGGATGATTGGATCATCCTGTCGGATGATGATGATCATGATGCTGAAGATTTGACGGCATGACCGCCACACCATCTGCGTCAACCAATCAACCTGTTGCTTTGTTTTTTTTATGTATTGTTGTTTTAGATGTCCAATGTTCTTTACTGTTTGCTGATTTTAATATTCTGATTGTTTTTGATTGTTTGATTGCCGAAAAAGTCAATCTTTGGGGTAGGTGGCGGATGTTAGGAGAATGTTTGGATATGCAAGGTGAAGTATATAGACTTTCGAAGTATCCAGTAGCCATTTAGCCACGCGTCATTCAAATTGCTGACGTCAATCTAAAACCCAATTAAACTTCGCCGATAAAATTCTGACTTTGATGTGAGATATACTTTGATCTTTTGAACCGAAATTGCGAAAGCCTTCAGAAACTTCCGTCATACAGGGTTCCCACAGTCAGGGAAAGTCAGGCGAGGTCAGGGAAAGTCAGGGAATCACATCAAAGGTCAGGGAAAGTCAGGGAAATGACCAAAAATGTACTAAAAGTCAGGGAAAGTCAGGGAAAAATTAATTGTGAGGGATCAAAAATATTAATTGGATGCCATGATATTTTCTGAGCATTTTGTTCAAAACGGACTTAAATCGGATGAACATTGAAATAACAATTTCTGAGCATTAAAATAGCAGAGAGAAGAAAATTTTTCTTTCTAACAGCTGCAATTTTTGGATCTTCGTAGGCCTCACAGGTCTAAACTTGGAGTTGGGAGCTTGAACCGATGGGAAAGATCTCTTTTTTATGACTTTTATATGTCATAGAAAGTTTGAGAAAATTTTTCATGAAGGATAAAAATCCCATTTTACTGGGTCTGTGCTCCCTAACACGCTCGCAGATCGATTACGTTTGATTTCTTGATGATTTTGGGGGCAGTCAAGCACATGTTTTCGTCAAAATGCATTTATGCCTTTTTCTGGGGCCTTTCGAAAATCAGGTACCTACAAAATCAGCTGATGTGCATAATTTGAGAAATAGTTGACAATTATTGTTGCGGAATCCTGCCGCGGTTTGAGAATTGACTGCCTCCTGCAGAGGGGTGAACCTTCAACCAGTGCAAAACTCATAAAGCACCATGAACAGATTTAGAAGAAAAATTTACTGATTTCTCGAGCCATCCTCAATAAATTTCTAAGTGTTGCAGGAATAGAATAATTTATTAAAATGCATGCATGCAGTTTTCATTGACGTGTGCCCTTCCTCATCAGCAATGTGGCAAATGGCACAAGTGAAAAAAAAAATTGGGCACATCCCACATGACAGCTTTGAGAGCATTTTTCTCCAGAAGATAAAATCGTTGGTTGTGCCCTTATCCGGTTAGTATCTTCATTTGTTTCACAGAGGCTGCAGACATATACAGGGTGTCCAAAAAGTCACGCACCAATGGGCTGTGGGTTAATATTTCAATGAAACTGTTCAAAGTGCGAATCGTCTCGTTGTTGACATTCGCAGAGTCGCTGTTCATGCTCAGTAAACAACATGACTTTCTCGACATCTCTTCCGAAAAAGCAGGCATTTCAATCAAGACCAGGTGAAGCGGCAAAACACTACCAACAAGCACCCTTGCCAAGAAAGTGGACTGATCCTAGTGCACGAAACGTGCTATTCACCCGCCAAAACAAAGGAAAAGGGAGAGGAGGAACGACAGCAAGCCTCTCAGAATCAGGACGACTCCACAATTATCAGACAGGAGGCTAACGCAACTTTTCACAATCATTACGTTTCGCATCAAGCCACTGTCCATTGGTGCGTGACTTTTTGGACACCCTGTATACATATAATCACAGAGGCTGCAGACGTGTATAAAAGTATTAAACCTGAAATATGGTTTCAATCGAACCGTTTCTCGAGCTCTGTTCACCATTTTGTGAAATAAATTCCGTTCCCGTTGCGAAACAAGAATTTAAAAGCTGTGATCAGCATTGTTGGTGAATTAGAGGTTTGGAGAGAGACAACCATGTCGTATCAATAAACACTAGCACTCTGAAAACGTTCCTTCGAGGGGCGCCCAATAAATAATGAGAATTGCACCGAAATTTGCATTTGAAATGAATTTTTCCACTTTGGCGTCAAACTTTGATTCGCTTTAAGGTATTATGGTGAATTTGAGGCTTTTCCGGTGCAGAATTCGCATTCCATGGCAATTTTAAAACGTATGAGGTATGGATGTAAGATTCAATTAGCCAGATGCATGGGACTCAATTTTCCAGGTGCATGGAATTGTGAAAAGACTTGTTCTGCCACACCAAAGCACGGGAGCACCAAAATCATGTTCTTGCGACAAATGCAGATATTGGTATGGGTCAAATGTGTAGTAAAAGTTACTCATTTGGGTGCTGGTTCTTGTGTCTCAAAACCTTGGTGTGGAGAAACTTCTTGTTTCCCATCTTTTCACACCTGTCAAATCGGCTGCATTGCATCTGCTTGATGCTTTTTTGAAATGATCATAAAATCAAAAATTTGCTGGGTATTTTTCTACAAATCTACCAGTCACAAACCACGCTGCCTTTCTCTGAATTCCCTCTAAACACTCAACATAGGAAGGAAGCATGATAAGGATCCCACACTGAGGGAGGAAGAGAGACAGAGAAAGAGGGAGAGATCATTTGAGCTTTTTGAGAAGTATATGTAAGCCTACGTATTCCGAACTGCAACCCAAAAAGCAGCGTTTTTGACTATTGGGTTCAATCAAAACAGTTTCCACAGCTTAGAACAATCAGATTCAAAAATTGTCTTAAAATAACACGAAACGGAAATGGAACGCTAAAATGAGCCCCAATTTTCATTATGCCAAACAAACAGATGCGCAAGCATTTTTAAACGTGTAAATCAAAGTAAATAGATCAATGCAAAAGTAAGTGAATGCTGTAAAATGAGCACAATTACATGATAGAGTATAGATGCCTAAACAACCATGTGAATAAACAATCACAGATGCATAAACAACCATTGCAACCATGTTGAACAATGGTTGTCTGACATCACCATAAACATGTCTTAAAGTTTTGTTTCCTTTATTCCTCTGACATATGCCAACAATGGCTGTTATATTTAATTTACGTGACATATTGTGTGCTTGTTTTATGTTATCTGACTGCTGATTTGCGCCAGGATTAAAACCCCTGCAAATTAAATGTAAATTAAATTAAATTAAATTAAACATTCATAGACGTGTTGATCAACGCAAACATTCGAACAAAAATGTGTCAACATGAACGCACAAGTGAGTGAATGCTGTGTCAGATGGCATCAGATTGTTAAACCCGTGTTTCAGAGACATGATTCGTGTCTGGCTGCAATAGCTCAGTGGTAGAGCATTCGACTCTTAATCCAGAGATCCGGGTTCGATTCCCCAGAAAGACAAAATGGTAAGTTGAAATGTGTTTACATTCGTGCTTAACTGCGTTGATAAAAGCAAAGACGTGTTTAAAATGAAGGATGTGTTTCATTAGAATCAGTCATGTGTCTATGTTCAACTACCCATCTTGGTGTGTAGGCTGCTGCGGAGAAGTGTGTCCGATAACGCATTGGCATGCTTGAGTTCGTAAACAGAGTGAGTAATTAAACTACTTGGATTCGGCAACTGCCGCACAGAAATTGACCAAAATGGAAACCTGTAAAGGTAAATTTGATCAAACCAAAGCATCAATCTGCACGTTTAACTGTTCTCGTTGCTTTCAATAAATGTGCAACAAAAATGTTTTGCCAGGCAAACCAAATCAACTATCAGGATCAAGTTACGCACTCAGGTGTGTGAAATCGAAGTGTGTAACAGGTTGCTCAACCCAACCATGTGTGTGGATTTGAAGCTCCGTTTTAAGGCTTTTTTTAGTGTTGGTCAACACGATTTTGGTTTTCTGTGTAACCATGCATTGTATTTGTCCATCATATAATCTTATCTTGCTCCATGGACATTCATTTTTTACCAATTTATTAGCCTTTTTTCTTATACCATGTGGGTCATCGCGATATAACATAGCGTGATCAACTGGTAGCACATCATCATTGTGTAATTGAATTTGTAATACCTAGTCAGTTTATCCAACGATGGTTAAACTCTAGTTCACCTCTGCTTTGCTAACCATGGTTATTTAACCAATGGTTAAACTCTGGTTATGGAGTTTGGTTTATTTGTACATTTTAACCTCGAGTTAGCAAATCATTGATTAGCAAGTTAACAGGGTTAACCAGTGGTTAAGCAGAATTTCAACAAATTTGGCAGCCAATTTTTAACACTCGAAAAACTTTTTCTCGACAATTGCTTTCTTTTTTGTATTTTAAAATAAATTAGCAACGATTGGCGGTGAATTCTCTGTTGCCACTGAATGAGCTTCAAACATCCCATCCGAAATTTGATCCACCAGTGAGTGAAATCTGAAAAACGATCACATTGATGAAGTCTAAATATCAGAAATTCTGATTATTGGCAGCTGTTTGCGGACGTGGTGTAAAGTTCAAGAAGGATGCTTTTCTTTTCTACATCGTTGGATAAACTGGAAATGTGTTCAGTGGTTAGTGACATGACTAAACAGCGTCCTCATATCCACTTTCCATTTTGCAGGCCAGCCAAATCGCCGTCGACTAACTCGGCGAACCTCCAGAATTGCCAGAGATTTTTTGGAAATGATCATAAATGTCACCGGGATATCTTTTCTCATGGATCCCGACGCTCTAGGATACCATTCGATTGGCTTCTATACAGGCATAGGACAGATACCGCTACGTGCTACTCACATAGACACCACTGATATCTGGGACGTCTTGATTGGAGCTGACATATTGCTAGACAATGATGTTGGTTTCAGCCTATTCATTCTACAACACCTCGTTATAAATGCGATGCCAGGAGTGGATCGCTACTGGGTGGAAAGTTACGTTCAATTACGTCAACCCGGACTTATTGCAAGATAAAGGAATGAGTCACCAACATCAGGAAACAACGGTTCACCCTCTCCTGGCACTTTGAAGCCCGAACATCAGTTTAAACCGACTGCTTCCTCTTCAACATCATGAACATCGGGTGCCTATTCCATTAACTGTGACTGCTACACGTGTCAGGATGGTCGTTTATCAGGGTCATCATCATCGTACACTTTAAAACATATTAAAACACTTTAAAACACAGGTGGATAAAGTGTTTTAATATGTTTTAAAGTGTTTAAATATGTTTTAATATGTTTTAAAGTGTTTTAAAGTATCTTAATATGTTTTAATGTGTTCTAATATGTTTTAATGTGTTTTTTTTTGTTTTAATATGTTGTAATATGTTTTAATGTGTTTTAATATATGTTTTAAAATTTTTTAAAGTGTTTTTCATATATCTTTTCATGTGTTTTAATGTGTTGTTTCACCTTCGGAAACTAGAACACCTTCTGGAGCTACGGCCATAAGCAACCTATCAAGACCTTTGGACGATAGAAAGCAAGATTTTTTTAATCGCTTGGAGTGAACAATGCACCATAAATGTTCCACTTATGTATATTCTCTTCTTATGTCTTGGTGGACCTCGCTCAATGGATCATCCTGTACTTTTGCCCTTGTGACGCACACACACCGGAGGGGGGATGGGGGCGAAAGGAGGTGGCATTCTCACATGAGTTGCATATTTAAAAAACAACGCTTTCCAGCAAACTTGAAGAGCATTCACAGAGATAAAAAAAACCCATTTGTAGAGTCAATGATTTCCTTAGGGTTGAGAGTAAATTCGTTGTAGTAACTGAATTTTTGTTTGAGCACCTAACAGCTAGTTCCAACAACCAATAGGTAGGTTGATGCATTTTATCAACGTTTTTTTTCACCAACCCGTGAAATAGGTTCATGTATAATATGACTGATTTTCAGCCAATTATTTGTGTTGGACAAACTCCGATTTGTCGCTAAAATGTATTCCACCCCAAAATTGATTGATCAGACTTCATTGCTGGGTTATCATCTTTGACATTGACAGAAAATGATTGGAGATAGTGTTTGACATGGTAAACAACCTCCAAATTGGTTGATTGCAACAGATTCATGTCTTCCGTGCGATTGCATTCCGAATGATTGTTTCATGCACATTCTGGAGATGGATCAGTTAAAATTTGACATTTTTTAGAAATTCTAAATTTTGTCTCTTTTAGAGGCAATAGTAGCAGTTTTCAGGTTTTTCGTTTTCTCGGTGATGAAGAATATGGTTCTGATACCACCTTTTTCTAAGCTGCATGAAGTCTGCATTTATCCAATAATGTCACGTTTGTCAGTTATTCAGTTAGTGTGTTTGCTATGTTCAACTTATATCCTTTACTTCCAATATTTTCTAATAATATCGATCGGTGACGTTGTTTGAAATAGTAAATTAGTTCTGGGTAATTGTTTTGATGTTCGATATTGCATTTTTGAACGCGATAGCTTTTTTAAACTAGCTTCAGCAGACATTACCTTGAATATGCATGGAGTGAGTGGGACCCCTTTTAGTTTTCATGTGGGAGCGGTCGACACTTTGTCCCAAAGTTTTTTTTCATGGTTTTTTTAGCATCTGCTAATTATCAGTTAACTGCAATTTAAAAATACCAATGTGGATTGCAATTCCCGGTTAGTTTCACCAAAAGTCCTCGAACATAGATGTGATAAGGCACTGATTAATGCAGTGACCATTTAATTTCATCAGGCTTGGTGCAACTCCACGCTTTGTACAAGTAGGATATCATGATGTTTTGTGGTGTCCATTGATTCTAAATCGTGTCTGAGTTAGTATTGTCGCCCTATGTTCGAAGTCTTTTCGTAAGGACTGTAGCTATAGTGCTTTATCTGCTGCGCTCCAAGGTAATGAATGGCAAATTTGCATTCAAATTCCCCTGGACATTATTCTCTTATTGCTGGTTTGATGCGATTGTGACATTTACCATGAAACGTGAAATAACTTTTATGAGACATCCAATGTTGTGTTTTTTGTGGATTTACTTGCCTTGATCACTTGCTTTCGCGTTATGGGCCATTCCCCCGTTCTGTTGTTGCGGGTGGTCTATGTTATATTTCATTGCATGGCTGGCTCGAGTCATATCTGCGAAATAGGCTTTCACGTTTTTTCTCTTCAGAAGAAGAGTGCCATCGGTTATCGGGTTCAACTTTTGGACCAACAGGGAAGAAAATTACCCAAAATAATCTTAGTACACATAGGTAGATTAAAGCCCTATGTCGAACGAAAACAATATTATTAATTTTCATTTCAGATGGAAGAGTTTGAATTAAAAATTCAACCAGAAGAATATTTGGAGATTCTTGGGCTGCAACCAGGCAGTGAAGAGAAAAATTCCGTGGATACCAACCAAGTCGTTATTTTTATTCATGCCTCTACAGCGTCGATCTGCCACCTTTTCACACAATCTTGGGAAAGTAAAGAAGAATTTTGTGAATGTATTAGACAGGAATTTAAAAAGTTGGAGGAAGCAAACAAGGATAATGGATTACAAAGAGACAACCGTTGGTTAAAACAAAGGTCCGGAAGGATCTAGCAGACCTTTGTAACATAACTTGGAAATGGGCGCTAGCATGCATCAGAAGGAGACGAAGGATAGAAATATTTGAAAAAAAGTGGATAATAGCATTCGAACGCCTTGTTAATCAAACCAGAAGCAAACTACCTCCAGCTGATAAGGTAAAGTGTCTATTATTTAGATTGAACTGAATGCTGCCTTGACTTTATTTCAGATAATGGCATTCGAGATGCAGAAATCCGGGATATGGACCCACCACCGCTCTTGAGTACACTGTTCTTCGCGGTGACCCCCACGAAGGTCAAGGTCATTCCAGGACTTCACTTCGAAAGGTTACCTCAGGTCACAGTCTATGAAAACGTTATTCATTTGATCTTTAACGTGAGTTGGAGTACAGGTTCGACATCTACGAAAGCCATCGTCGACAAGGAACTTCAGAGCCGACTGATGAATTGATCAGCTGTCTACTTTGATTACCCATCTACTCTAGTTGCGGAAAACCCAGATAAGTCACTTTCAAACATTACAAATTGGTGAAATCATGAGGAAGTTAGAAAAAAGAGAGCATTGCACTTCATAGGCGATTTTTTCGGATGGTGCTGTGATGTTCTTAGAAAATCTTCCCTTGCACAATTGGAAATTAGTGACGTGGAAATGAATAATTATCTAAAGAAACTACAGGCCCGGGTTCACTAGTCACGGAACATAGTAAATCAAAACAAGTTACCGATGCAATGCACACGTATGAAGGACAAGTAAATTCACAATTCGAGGACTTTGGATTACGACACGGACCTGAACATGGCAATTTTGATCAACGGATATATCGACTTCGGATTTGAACAACGGCAATTGGATCAACTGATAACTAGACCTTGGACACTCTCAACCGGAACTTTATTGGAAATGGAAAAATCGGCAACTACACCATCGGCTTGGACAACGGTAACGACCACGGCAACGACAACGGAACCAACATCAACAACGGCTCCAACTGGAAAAACCTCGAGATCATCAACATCGAACCCTAAAGGCGTTGGAAAGAAGCAGGTAAGGAATACATCTGGGTACCCACATTCCAAAAAAATTTGAGAAATTGCCATTAAAAGTGGTCTGATGGCAACCGCATTAAATACGTGGCGAATTTCTGCATTTTTGTGGCAACAATGCCACCAGGTACATGGTGGCAGATGCAAGCATACTGAAAAAATTGACACCAAATCCAGTGTAGTATATCAGTGCAGTGGCCATTGCGAAGTCCCATTGGGTGATCAGACAGTAAGGGCTCTGACCTGACCCGTCCAATGTTCTTTTCTATGAAGATTGGAATAGAATTTTGTTCGTTTGGTACATCCCCCATGGGCTTTTTGGCAACTCCAACCTTGGAGTTGCCATTCGAGGCATCACTCAGACTCGGAAGAACCGATTGCCTCTGAAACGTTTCATCCATGTCGGCGACGATGCTCTGTGGACCACCGCCGACGAACGATTTTGTTGAAACAATCTCATCCTGAAAACATGAGAAAACATCATGTGTTCCGTCGTGCTCAACACACAAAGACAACGTTTTAACCAGGAAAATTCGAACCATGTTTGACTTTTGACCTGGGGCCAATATGCTTCCACGGCTTGACCGTTTCACTTCCACGATCGTTAATGTTGACAACAATTTGCGGAACTGAGAAAGCATCGGCCATTTTCGCATTGAACCCTTTGCACCTTGTTCCATTTGAAGATATAAATTGAGAATGCTATAAATTGAGAATGCTTAACATTCTTCCATTTAAATGCACAGAAAAACTTTAATTTCTCTGCCGGGAATGAAATTTTCGACCGAGTTTTCATTGTTGAAAGAATTCTGAATTCACTCTGAGCACACTTGGGAGCATTCTTAGCTCATATCTTCAAGTGGAATGAGGAGTAGCTTTTGCCTGATTTATGGACCAGTTTCACACGTGACAAGAACAATATCCCCCACTTTGAGAAGGTACTAGCTCTGTGCTTTAACTCGAAATACCGTAGCATTTCTAGCTAATTGCTCTTCAGCTTTTGTTTTTCACAAACTCAAAATTGAGACGGCGCTCATCGCAATAGCTTGCTGATCCGCCGGCAAACTTGAAATTTTTTTCCGGCGTCAAGAAAAGCAACTACTCAAAATATCACGACCCCAAAAACACTCTTCCCGGCGTCAAACCATGATTGTCGTGATGAATGGAATTTAGACAAAGCAGAATATGAGGAATTTCAAAAACATTGTTCGTATAGCGAAACTGTTGAGGAACAGAGGACCAGCGAAATTCTTATCTACAAATGATCGCAGCTGCTAAATGTAGAGCCATGGAATTCCGGACAGTGATATTTCACACAAAAGGATCGAAGGCCATTCCATCGAGAAGCGCAGCATTGAATGACTCTCTCGGCTTTGTGGTATGACGAGTATGGCTGAAGCAAATCGAGCCACTTAACCGCCTCTGCCCTGCATATTTTTCCCAATCCACTTCCGCGGACAGGAGCGTCGCGATAGCCAATCCCGTCGCCTGAATTTGTGACGTCATCATTTTTGGCATTTTTGCCTTGCCATCGCTTTTTGCCATTTGGCATGTTTGCCACCGCTTCGAACTCTTTCTTAGGCCACAATAGGGTTAGGTCAGGTTAGGTCAGGTCAGATCAGGTTTGGCTTCGTTTAGAAAATAAAATGTTGAAATTGGCTGAAATTCCCAACAACTAATCAGAGACGTGCTTGCGGAAGTGGATTGGGAAAAAAAATTCCTCCCCGCCCTCCCGCGTCTTTCTGTTGCACACTTTGTTTGCATTGAAGTGTAAAAACACACTGTTACACACCTTAAGGCTGTGTTTCCATTGGCATTTTGTTGTCGCGGCGTGTCGCCGCGACTGGCGTTTTGCGTTTTTTAAAACCGGCGACTTGCGACCGACTCGTGCGTGCTGAGTGTTTGATTATGCTGCTGCTACATGCAAATTCCTAAAGTTGGTGCTGCAGTCAAATGGTGACATCAGTGTACTTGCACATTTCAGACAGACGGTGCCAATGAGTTGGCTGTTCCACATTTTCCGCATTCATGATTGGAACCGTCAAATCGAATGAATGGATTTTTGACAGAGAAGTTTGCAATCACACGAGTTGTCCCAAATTGCAATTCGAAACAAACCTCAATGAAGCAAAACAGAAACGAAACAAAAGCGAAGGCGTTTACTGGGAAAAGAAACAGAAGAATTATTCTCGTTAAAGAGCACCTGCAACAGGAAACAATTAACGGGAAAGTAGCCACGCATGCTTGTCAGTGCAAACGAACCACACGATACAAAAAAGAGTGCATGCGTGTATGGACAGCACGAGATCAGCGCGTTTTTCGACGCCCGTGGAAACAGCTTCCGACGATTCCCATCCACTTCAATGCATTGCTGCTGGACCTCGACGATAAATTGCATGCCTGTCGCGGCGTGTCGTTGAGGGAGACCGGCGTGGCACGGCGACTCTCGAGGACAGAAAAAACGCCACTGCAGAAAAACGCCCGTGGAAACAGTCTCATTTAAAAAGCATTGTCTCGAAGACACGCATTGTCTCGAAGACACGCCGCGACACCAAAAACGCCCGTGGAAACACTCCCTAAGCGTCCACATAACCTGTTTAAGCTATCTTGACTTAAATTATTGTACATAACAATTCGATTCTATTGAAATTGGCATCCAGGTAGAGCATTGGGGCAGATCATCTCATCTGCTTCAGTCAGATCCACCGCAAACACAACACAAACATGCCATCTCTGTACGAGTATACCAAACCAAATGTCATTTTTCTTTTTCAGCCGCCATCAGCGACATACACCTTCCTTTCGTCGGAACGTTTTCGATGTGTCGTCTCGAAAGTGCCTGCTGATGGGCACTGCATGTTCCATTCGCTGATTATTATGATCGCCGCAGCATCGCAATGGACGGTGCCGACTCTAAGGAGCAAATTGGCCGACATTATCAAGAACACGCCCTACATGCGTGAGAAGATTCCTGTTTACTGCGCCGACTCCGGGCACGAGAGTCACCCTGACACAGCGATGAAGGGCGATAAAATCTGCCGTCGATCATACTTGGCCGGCATACGAGGAACCTGCTGGGGTGACGAGCTGGTCTTGCAGGCAGCCGCCAAGCTCTTTAGGGCAAATATCCAAGTGATTTCCAGAACCACCACTCATCTGGTGAAAGACGAGGAGAGCTACCAAACCCTCAATATCCAGCATTGCTCGACAGTGAAAAACGGGGACTTGAAATCACTATGAGCCCGTCTTGATCGGCCCGCCACCGAAAGATCCACCAGCACTGGCCGCTGCTGCTCAACCTCTGCAGGTAAGAAAGGTATCCTATGCAACCTGAATAGCTTGTTTGGAGAAACTTTTAGGTTTCCTTATCTTCTCTCGTGTCTAAAACTGAAATTCACATTCACTAAACATGCACCTGAAATTGAAACGTGAGAGAAGACAAGACCAGACAAGTGATCACTGAGCAGCAGTAGGAAAAGAAGAAAACATTCCTTCATTCCCTTTTGCTGTCCTGATTTTCCTGTGACAACTTTGAACTGTGAGTAGTTCTCCTGAAAACTTGAGTCATCACCAGAATGTGGAAAATCGCCACATGCATGTGTGAGGAAAACGCACAAAAATAAGACGATTTGCCTTTTGCTGTTCACTTCTCTACTTGCATTTGTGTTTTGCACCATCTGTGTCACAAAATGATATATCTTTCCCCATTGCGATGATCATTGATGCGTCACTTCTCTTTGATGTTCGCGGATGCGTCACTTGTTTTGCTGAAAATGAATATTCCGGGTCGTTCAACCCTTTAGATGCCACTTAAATTGAGGATATCTTTAGAATCGTGATGACTACGTCTCTGTAATGTGAATGATATCCCGCGTATTCAGTTTTGCACATGTTGGATTGAATGTCCCACGCATAAGCGTTTTATGTCTGTCTGCATATTAAAAATCGAGACACTGGCTCACCATTAGGTTAAGTTTAAGGGTTAAGACCGGACCAATGATTTTGTCGAACTCAAATTTCATGATAACCCTTTGGCGAAATGGGCTCCTTTTTTGCAAGCAAATTCACGTTGTATGGAACCAGCCTTCAAGGGTCGTTCAAGATGTGATCATCCATACGAGTATAACGTAACCTGACCAACTTCTGGATACTTCAAAAGGATCATGTCGTTTGTCGTCCCTTGCTTCTTTTGTTTTGTTTTTCTCTTGCTTCTTTTGTTTTGTTTTTCTTTTTTTTTGGCAGCGCTGTGCGTAATTTCATTACAAAAAGGTCATTCATTTTACGCATGGTATGAAAGCATGTTCCGGGGAATGGTTTTTATTCGATGGACAACATTAGCGCATTGCAATTCTCGCAAAACAAAGAAACTGCGGTTTTCAAAATTTCCACTCCGAGTGTTAAACTTTCACTCAATTTGACGAGGCAAAGGTTCATCGAAAAGGCAAACCTGGCAAACCTGCTGGTGCTATTGGCAACATGTACATGATGGGATACGCGGAAGTTTGTCTTCGCGCGAAGCTTTTCTTCTGTTTTCTCTGCAGCCCACCTCTTTGGAGCTTCAGGCTCTTCCTGGAACGGCCAAAACCTACCTGTTGATCGTTGCCCGTGATCATGAGAATTTATTCTTCCTGATGCAACAAGAAAAAGACCCATTCACACGCAGATGACTCTCACCACCACGAACACAGAAGGTTTCATTCCTGTAAACTTGTGGTCTATGGATGATTTAGGATGAATCACCTTTGCAACTTGCCCCATTGGGGCAAGTTGCAAACACACAAGAAAAAGAGTCGAACTGATGGGTGAAGTTCTTCATGTCGGGTGTCAATTTCAACTGGTTCGGAATGAATAAGAGAAGGCGTCAGGGAAGACATTTATCCCACCACCTTTGTAGGTTCTGACAAATGGTTTTGGTCAGGAGTTTCTGAGACTGAGAAAAGTTTTGGAGCGTTTTTGAATTTGAAGCGATTTGAAGCGAATTTGGAGCAATCTTCGCAGCGAGCGTCAATTCTTTCCACTCTCACATTGCATTTTTCTTGAAGGCTCTTGTTTAGTCCTTTGGCATTGCATCTCATGCACTGCAGTGATTTTTTCATGATCGGGAATGGCCAGAGATCGGGGAAACACAATTGAAAACGTGCTTCCAATTTTGGCTGCACCATGTACATTTTTTACTCCTCGTGAATTGCACTGTGTTCGTGCCATTGACCCGGATTGTGCAAAAAGCGAAAAAGCATGCAAAATCAAAACGAATCAAGCCTGATTTGCACGGCTATGTTCGCCGATAAGATCGCTCGTACTGAAAACAAAATGTTTGGCCACGAGCTGAGATTATGAGAATGACTGAAAATGAATGCGAATGAAATGAACATGATAATGACCCTTTGATTTTTCGAATCCTGTTTTAGAGTTCAGTCAAGCGGTCAATGAACTCTAAATGCTGGCAAAATTCCTTCTCAGAGTTCATTGACCGCTTGACTGAACAAATCCACGAGATCCAGAGGTATGAGACCATGACATTCTGTAGATCACGTCACATTCCAACAACAATAATGACAGAAAGCATGCTGGAGGCGGATCTACAGAAATTACAAAAATGGTTATCAAAATTTGGATATAAGTTTTCCATAAGCAGTGTCACCCAGCGGCCAGCATTACAAGTTCCATTCAACAGATTGACATTTTTCTGGTTCACAACTTTTGATTGTTTTCAGAACTCCGATCATTAGTCGTGATTGGCAACTTTACCGTTACTATTCAACACCATTTGCTTTCCAAAATTCAACATGTATTTTGGCTGAAATTGGAAGTTTGATGGCTGTAACGCAAACGGAGGCGAGAGTAATTTCAGGACCAGCTTTACAAGATTGTGACACCAGACAAAACATGTGCCGTGTGTCAAAATATACTAAGACATTTTTGGAAAACCCATTATGTGCAGAAAGTATGTACAGATCAAATAGAATTGCTGAAATTGCTAGTTGACAAGCAAAGTCAGAAAATGCTGGTAATGCAAAATCCACATCGATTTGTTTTTCATCACCCACCCTGTACTTATATTTTGCAATGGTGAGGTGGTACAGATAATTGAAAAGATGGCACCTTATGGAAGTATCGAAGTACAGTTTCCATGGTCTTGCTCTATTCGAATGGGAATTAGAGCTGAACATTCCATTGTCTCTCCGATATTTCCTTGCAATAGTAAAGCAGTAAAGGAATTATCGTACACCCATATTATAACGTCGATTTGGTCCCGTTACCCAGGTTTGAGGCAAAATATTCAGACGCAAGATACTAGCCAATTACTCTTCCAAAGCCTAGACGAGGCTCTTGATCACACCTGGACGAACCACACCCCTGTACTAAACATAACACCAATCGAACCATTATCAAATATATCACACTTCAAATTCATCGATTTGATTGACCATGAAAGCCGTTTTACCACATGCTATGTAACATTTGGGTGATCGTACTGAGATGCATAGTTTTCTATGTCATTTACCAAGTTAGGCTATGCCTATGCCAAATTGGAATGACTTCATGGAAACCAAGTCATCCCAGAATTCGCAGTGGATTCTTTACCTCAAAACGGAGAACTAAGGACATGGAACACCCAGGAAAATTCAGGCAGGTGTTTCCAACTCCAAATGACAGTGACAAGGAGGAACCAATTTATGCAGAAATTGGGCGTGAAGTAAATCCCGAAAATTCATCTGAAATAGTTGTGACCTTCAAGAGATGCAAAGTAGGTCACAAGTATGGGTCTAAAGGGGGCCACACACTAGCAGTTTTGACTATCAAGTAGAACTGACAGTCAGAACTGATAGTGTGTGGGCTAAAACTGGCATTTTACTTGCAAGTAAAACTGGCATGATGGAATCAAGACTGTCTTGATTTTTGTGTGTCATGCCAGGGTGCCGGCAAGCAGAACTGGTAGTGTGTGTCCGTGTTCAGATAGAACTAAGTTTCGTTATTCCATTTTTTAAGTCTGTGTTTTGTTCTAGTTTAGGGGCTTTTTAGGTGCCTATCGCTCGGTTTTTTGGGTGCTGAACTGACGAGTTGGCAATTTGTTCGTCTAGCGTAGTTTGTTTGAATAGAAGTAAAGAATGGCAGATGCACGGAACTGGTCACGGGCCTTCCTGACTGAATTTATCGAGCTGTTCCGTCCCTACCCTGCAGTATGGAAAGTAAAGTCAGCGGAATACAAAGACAGAAACAGAAAGAACAAGGCGTATCGTGCCTTGCTAGCTAAAATTAAAGAAGTGGAGCCGTCAGCAACCATAGTAGAAGTGGTCAAGAAAAAGATCAATTCCCTGCAGACAACATTCCGGAAGGAAGCAGCGAAGGTGCGAGACTCTGTTGCCTCTGGTGCCGGCACAGAGGAGGAATACACGCCTCATCTGTGTTATTTCGAAAACTTGCTGTTTTTGCTGGACCAGGAGATGCCACGGCAGTCCCGAAGCAATCTCGACGAGGATCTGGTTGCACCACAGGTTAGCAAGGATTCCAGCAGCTCTCATGAAACAGATCGCATGACTTTGTCATCACAAAATCATTTCAATTCCTATGGTTTGGGACCCATGTTTTTGTCGCCAGTCGGCCAGGACAAGTTGATCATGCCAGTCATGATCTGTTCATAAAGGGAGGTTAGCAGGGCGTAGCAGTTTCTGGTTTCTGGCAGCGAATGCATGTGCACTTTTGCCCGTTCTCTCTGTTAAATTGTGCTATTCGTCCACGGATTGCATCACACCCATTCTTTGCTCCACAAACGCTTGCGCGTGTGCCGTTTTCTTCTTAGTCGGAGAACATGCAACAACAGCAAAAACAGGACCTCCTTCGACCACATCTCGAGCGAACTGGCAAAACGGCTTGCCACACCCGAAGTGTGTGGCCGTCGGCATGCCTCAGTTCTACTTGACAGTCAAAACTGACAGTCAGAACTGCTAGTGTGTGGCCCCCTGAAGGAAATGAGAATAAATTGACCCAAATATTGTTTGTGATTTTGAAAAAATCCAAATTCTTTTTATTCCTGTCGCTTAGAAATCTGAACTAATCGCACTAATTAGTCATTCTATTTGCCGGAAGCTTTGGTTTGCCAGAAGCTTTTACCTGGTAAGAATGAGTGTTATTTCCTGTCAAGATTATATTCATGGGGATTTACGAAAGCAACAGGTCCCAGTGCTTGACCTGGAACTTTTAATACACCATGCTGCCTGTAGACCGAAGGAATTATCAACCATAACTCACTCTCTTGTCAGAGTGTGGGAATTTAAAATTTACAAAGACCGCCGATTGCTTGGCGCATTTGAAGCACGCCAAGTTCTGGCGCATTTGACCTTGGGGTCAATAACTTTTTGGACTTCGTCTACAAATAGACTACAGGTCAAAACACAACGATTATATTTGGCTGCAGATTTTTACAATAAACTCCGACCAGCAGCCATAGACAAAATTTTCAACCACACACTCAGAGAAATCCAGTGAGATCAAAATATGTGCTACCACCACCTTTTATAAATCCAGGTGCGACTACTGTAAGAATGGAGAGTACCATACTTAGAACCATACTGACACGAGACCAGTGGCGTCGCCAGGATTTTCGTAGTGGGGGGCTGAAGGGGCACAACCCCAAGCGCTGGGGGGTCTGGGGGCAGCCGCCCCCCAGCGGGGGTCCAGGGGCCGGGTTTGGGGGACTGAGTCCCCCAAAAGCTGACGCATTATGACAAATCTGAGTTCCTCAGATGGCATCTCAAGGCATTTTTGACACAATTCCTCCTGAAAAGTGGCATAGTCAAACGGCCCTGACCGGATATAGGTATGACATGATAACTCAAAACAGACTGAATCTGTTAGGCATCTTAGATTTAGGTTTGGGGCAAGCCGGAAAAGGGATTTTTTGCTGTGCAGAAAATCCATTATTTCTGCCATCTCTTGGCCGGTCGCTGTTCGGAAGAAACCCAGTAAACCCATATCTCAACCTCTCGGCGGTGATGTCCATTCTCCAGGCAGAGGTGACATTTGCGCCATGGTGGACTTGTGCCACTATTGTGATTCCATGTATCCTCTTCCCAGGAATAGTGAAATTGACAGCCGGACGATAATCTCTGAAAAGAACACTTTTTCTGAAAAGAATACTAACATGCAGCATATTGGACGCACAGCGAAAAAATGCCTTATTCATTTTCGGTTTTTATAATTTTGTTTGGAGGGGCTTCACACTTGTTCACAGATAGTTGAGGGGGCTGAAGCCCCCCCTGGCGACGCCACTGCACGAGACACTCTAGGTTGGAGCAGGGTTTGGTTGGAGCAGGGTGCCCGTGCCTAACACCCCATGTTATGGACCAGTTGTTCCTTTGGTCCCAGAATAAAAACCTTATGGTACCATATTTTGAATTTTATGAATGTTCTTTTATTTTCCTGTGCAGCATTTTAGCACAAAGCATTAGCGGACAGTTTACTTCACTGTACAGGGTGGCCCAAAAAAAAGTATAGCGAAAATGCTTTTTGCCATTCACAGCTGGATTTTTCATTATTTTCTTTTCTTTTGCAACGGTATTGTGTGAGACAAGAAAGCTCTTTGTTGCAGTACAATTTTTCTGCATCAAACCATCTTTTTAAAGCAGAGCACTGCTACCACGGGATGGAATAATGAACTTTCATGATTTAGGCAAGTTGTTTCTCCAATTTTTTTTTTAAGGCCTACATCAAAAAGGGACATCATTTGTGGCAGGTAAGAAAGTTAACGACCTCTTCTTATCAAAAATTATTTACCCTGGTATTCGCCAGACCAGCTCTGGCCTGTGATTTTAGCTCCCAATTCTGTGAAATCAGCCTCTGTTACACCATTACCTATTGCACCCAAAAAGTTCGTTAAAGTTTCAAAAATGTCTTTCGCTTCTGGGGGTCTGCTGGCCCAAGATCCCATGCCAAGTGGTCCAACCGCCATTTCTCCACTCGAGCATGGAGCCTCTGCGCCCATTAATAGCTATACACTATGAGCTGCGGCCGCAGGGCAGGCGATTCAGGGGCGGCAACTGATAACATTCTCTCCCCAAACGAAAACTTGAAACGGAATCCCTGCCACCAACTAAAACGATCCATTTTTCGGCAATGGGCGACAAATTCATACTGTGTGTGTGTCTGCACATAGCCACTAAACGTAAAACCTGTCCATCAGGCCAGCACAAAAGCAGACTAATGGAAAAAATGCAGTCCATGAAAACCAGGCCACAGAGGAGAAATGAAAAAACTCATCAGGTTTTGCAATCAAGCCAATTTTAGCAATTTTCAACCAGAATTATGGGGTTTGTTTCTCCATCTGCTGTTCCTTTCTCTTATACTCACCAAATCTGAGGCCATTTTGGAGAAAATACATCCCTAACTGTAATTAGGAGGAACAAAATAATGTAAGAATTTCGGTTTTCTTTTTTTGGGCCACCCTGTATTTCACAGTGAGCATTATATGCTATCATCAGTGTACTGATAATCTCGGAAAAATGAGTAAGATGCCCCTGCTAGATCTGGAGAATTGTTACATAACGTGGAGTTCAGGCCAAGAGAACTTATTTCCACCATGACTTACTCGCTTGCAAAAGCGTGGGACATTAAGATCCTTGCAGGATCCCGCAATATTGATCTATTAGAGGCCAGAGAAGTGCCATCATTAAAATGGAAAAGAGAACAATTTGGAGATTTCGTTTCGAAATCGATTTCAGATCACGAAAACAGATTGTATCTCGCTTCAGACTTCTACAAACATCATTGGAGTCCTGATCATTTGTGCAACTATCGCCTCAGAGTGGCAATAAAAGGGAAAGAACAAAGACAAATTTGAGGGATAACAAAACCCAGAAAAATGATAAATCGAACGGTGCCATAACTACAGGTCCAAGCAATGCGTCATGAACTGCTTTTCCCCCCACCAATTATACACCCAAATGAGAACCTGGTGCAAGATGAGTGCAAGATCCTGCACAGCTTGGACCAGAATACCTTTAACCCTGGAATAAAAGGACAAAAGATACCCAAGACCTCATAGGTCAAGACCTCAAGATACCCAAGACATCATAGCAGAATGATGTTTTATTTCACGGCAGAAACGTTTTGACACTTAAAATTGCATACATTCACACACGCTTTTCATGGATGTTCTTTCTTTCCTAGGTAATAATGGCCGGCTATTCCTGCACTCTACCTGCGGCGATGGGAGAATTACATTACTCACTCCACCTGCGCGATGGGAGAATTACATTACTTACAATTGGGACGAGCCTATGTCCACCATTAGCAGGGCATATAAGGAGCCATCCTACGGACATTTTTGGACGTGGGGTCATCTGGCAGGAGGACTTCGATGGATTTCAAAGTGTAGAAATGGCTGCGTTAATGGGACACAGGTATATCATCTTAGAAGAACCTGGATACCCAGCAATCAGCTTGGGTGCAGACTTTCTACTTTATACAACTGACTTCTTACAACGTGTTACACCACGTTTGGAGGCTGCACTGCCCGATTATATATGAAGTGCCGGATGGATATCATCTGCGTTATGCAGACTTGTCGGGTTGGCTTGGGAGAGCCTCCACTGCCGTTCAGGGAACCAGTACCATTCCCAGAGGAATGAAGAGGCATGTAAAACTATTTCCGTGAATACTATTTATTGGATTTTTTGTTTTGTCCTGCGGGGCAGAAAAATGCAAAGCACGGAAAATGTTCCGTATCTAGTTTGTTTCACATACGTAAAATTTCAGTGTTTTGTGTAGTTTATAGATGTCATGTTTTATTGTTATATTTGCACAACTTGTATTATGCACTGGACATCCTGATCGTCTCGTACCATTTTTCAATTGATCGGGAGGTCAATTATGAGGGAGAGGGGAGAGATGTTAGGGAAATCCAACCTTCATGATACATATTTTCCCACCCGCATGCGGGAAGTCGCATGCGTGGAAATCAACAGTGTAAGGAAAGTTGCGAGGAAAACCACGAGGGTATTATATGGCTTTGAAAACAGGCAGATTTAAGGCAAATCCATCAGCATATCACACAGCCATTAAAAATGCAGGATATCTATATGTGAATTCTTAAAACGCAGTTATCTTTTTTTTTTTTTTTTGAATTTTCATGGCAACGCTATATAGCAACAATGTTGCACCAAAATCTGAAAAGTACAGCCGTTTCAAAAGTAGCGCTCGTTCGGTGCCAGAGAGTATCCAATGGGTGGAAAAAGAAACGATGCTGTGCTGACTCTAAAGAAAATATTCGATCGTATTCCCCATTGCAACTCACCCTCAGGTGCCACTCAATAACCAATTCAATGGACAGATTTGTGTTGTGAAAATTTCATTTCTATGCACAACGCTTATTCCTGTTGCATTGTTGGAAAAATGCATCCCTCTGTTGATTTGGTTTTTGGGTGGCACCTGAGGGTGAGTTGCAATGGGGAATATGGCCGATTATTGTATTTTTTAGAAAAACAGAGGTTGAAACAGGATTTAATTTTAAATGTCTCCATTGTCAGGCAAGACCACAAATATGATGCAGAAAATTGGATACATGACAATTGACAATGCAACAGGTAAGCACGTCGAGTTGACAACGGAAAAATTGTCAAGTGAGATGGATTTACGATCGCTATTAAGTGCCCAAAGTAGGACAATTTCATTTTGGCTTCTCTCTATTGAAATTGCCTGTTGTCAGGAGACCCAGCAGTGCCTCCTACAACACAAGGCCTTTGCACGAGAAGTAAAAATGGCATGACATCATAAATAGTATATGTATAACAATCCCTAACTTTTCATGCTAAAGCTCCAATAGAATTTGAGGGATAAACGTGTTCAAGTAAAGAAGTGATCCATTTCCGGCTCCTGCCACATATTTTCAATGATTGTGCGATTTTTTCTGTTGTGACATGGTTTCGATCTGCGAGAAAGTTTTGGAGGAAGTTTTCAGCTTTCCAATAACACCAAATTCATTGAATTTGAACACCATTTGAGAATTTTATGACCAGAGAAAGCACATTGTTTTGTTTTTGAGCGGG
Source organism: Sinentomon sp. SZTP_YWyxl (assembly GCA_030068105.1). Classification (NCBI taxonomy): domain Eukaryota; kingdom Metazoa; phylum Arthropoda; class Protura; order Sinentomata; family Sinentomidae; genus Sinentomon; species Sinentomon sp. SZTP_YWyxl. The sequence goes on along the minus strand of JASGXE010007310.1, from coordinate 16,049 downwards.
GAAGATGCCGCGCCTCCCTGGTAATCCAAGGGAGTCGCGGCCTCTTCCCTGCTCAAAAACAAAACGATGCTCCTGTGTCGCTTTTTCTCTGGTCATAAAATAATGAAATGATGCTCAAATTCAATGAATTTGGTGTTTTTGGAAAGCTGAAAGCTTCTACAACTTTCTCACAGGTCGAAACCATGTCACAATAGAAAAAATCGCACAATCATTGAAAATATGTGGCAGGAAGCCGGAATTGGAACACTTCTTAACTTGAACACATTTATTCCTCAAATTCTATTGGAGCTTTAGCATGAAAAGTTAGGGATTGTTATACACCATTGAAATAGTCTAATTTTCAACTTTCCAGCACAACAAGTCTCATCAAAATCGGTTAATCGGTTCGAGAGAAATTTCAAGTTTCCGTGGGCAGCACATCGCGGACGCACCATCTCGCATTGTCTTTTCCTCTTTTCCACCATCCACTCATTATGACATCACAAATTCGTGCAACGGCCTTGTGTTGTAGGAGGCACTGGACCCAGTCGTTTTAGGCCTGGGAAAGGAAGCGGGCGAATGCGATTGTCATCACAAAAAGTCATGCCAAAAGTCGTGACGTCATACCGAATGATTTTATCACCTTATGCATAAAAGCCCAGACCAGAATTAATTGAGAGCAGCAGGCCATCATCATAAAAAGAGGCGCATTAGAATTCATTAGTGGGGAGGTGTCGCCATATAAAACCAATAGAAGCAGAATAGGCGGGACTCGATCACTCACTCTTTACACCTTCAACGCTGTTTGTTTCATAGTCGCGTGCAGTTTTCACTGGGAAACATACCACCTGACGGTGAGGATGTCTCTATTTCTGTTTTGGATTTTGTTGTATATTTTGAAGCTGCTGTTTTGATGTTTTGATAATTCAATTTCAACCATAACACACGAAGCATTTAATTCAGCACAATCTCACTGTTCTCACTTGGCAGTATTTCTCCATTGGGTTACCAACAACGAATATTCCTGCTGCGAGAGTACATACCGAGATTGCTACTCTTCCTTAATCACATACTCTCCACATTCTATCTCAAATTCAAACAAGCCAAGCTCGACAGATTGTTCAATTCTTCACGACTGCAGCTCACCCAGGGACTGAAAGTAGCTGGGAGCCAGGATTGGTGTACCCAATCCTTCGATAATTTCCAGGATATTTGCACCAATCAGCTCGAGTTAAGTAAGACGGACAGTCGATTCGTGGATATTCTGGCGGATCACCGTATTACACGGTACGATTGGACTGAGCGAGTAACGCTGGAAAACGTCAGAAGTGTAGTGATATTTTTTCGGAACCATGGATCACAATTTGAATCAATTCTCCAACTTGTAAACGAAAGTGTAGTTCGACTAACCGCACAAACCTTTCAGCAATACTTGGATACGTTATCCTCGCTTTCTCCCCTGATGGCTAGCAACAACAGTACGTCCAGAAGTAGCTGTGGTGCTGAAGCTGGCACACCACCCCAGTCACGTTCCACTGCCTTGACGAAGAAGAAATGGAAGGCGGAGAATTGAACTTCGCTACTGCTTCCACTTCGTCAGCAGCGGCAGGCTTTGTCTACACACACCACCAGTCGTGACGGGTGCAAAAATGAAGGCCGAAAAGAAGAAGCCTGCCAACCTTCTTTTGACGAAGAAGACAAAGAAAATGGGTACTGGAGAATCAACGTTTTCCCAGGAGATGATTTTAAGCTCCAAGACCGTCTGGATTTGCTGCTACAGCCGCTGCTAATAAGACGGCATCCATAGCAACCTTGCCGCCAAAAGCAAGCGATCAGGAGATTGGTGCTGGTGCTGCTGCTCAACATCAGTTAGAAGAAAATAGTCAAGATCTGCGTGATGATTGGATCATCCTGTCGGATGATGATGCTGAAGACGATTTGACGGCACGACCGCCACACCATCTGCGTCAACCAATCAACCTGTTGCTTTGTTTTTTTTTTTTATATGGATTGTTGTTTTAGATGTTCAATGTTCTTTACTGTTTGCTGATTTTAATGTTACGATTGTTTTTGATTGTTTGTTTGATTGCCCAAAAGGTCAATCTCAGGGGGAGGTGGCGGATGTTAGGAGAATGTTTGGATATGCAAGGTGAAGTATTTAGACTTTTGAAGTATCCAGTAGCCACGCATCATTCAAATTGCTGACGTCAATCTAAAACCCAATTAAACTTCGCCGATAAAATTCTGGCTTTGATGTGAGATATACTTTGATCTTTTGAACCGAAATTGTGAAAGCCTTCAGAAACTTCGGCATACTTTGTTGCAAATCAGCCACCAGAGAGACGCCAGTCCAGATAAAAGAGGAGAGGCGATGCTCGAAATAGAACTCGAAATTCAAAAGGTCAATAAGGTTATTTGATAGGAAAATTCCCTCATGCAAAAACTAATTTCGCATTGACGTCAGTCGTTAATCTAATTTGTTCATTTGATCTTTTGAAATTCGACCTGTTTGACATTTTGATAATTCCATTTCACAATTCTGAAAAATTACATCATAATAAGTTCGTGACTTTTAGTTGAAAAACAGGCTTTGACGCAGGAAAAAAACAATTAGGAGCTCGCTGTAAACGCAAAGAGGCGAGACTCGCCAGGTATCATTTCATCACTCGTCCCTGGTCGTTATCTTCCGCTAGTTGCGAACATTTTCGGAAATATCCCAGCTTTTCCACACTTTTCACTTCAGATTTCCACAAAGAGATTTCGTGTGAAAGATTGGTGAGAAAGTGTATTTGATTTTGTTGTGGCTGTTTCTATATTTATTCAAGATGTCATTATAATCAATTGAAATTCAACGTTATTTCCGAGTTCTTTCTTGGTAGATAATCCCCATGGCAGTCTGTTTGGGTTAATTGATCATATGGATCGACGATTCAACTGAAGAAAAATAAACTAAGTTAGAGTTGTGTTTTCGCCAATTTATTCAGTCAGCAACAAGTGAAGAGAAAATTTTAGTTCAAATACCTTTATCTCGTCTGTGATGCCATATGGTGTCACAAATGTCAACACTGAAGTCCTCTCACTACGTGGGTCGGTAAATGAGTTTTGCAAGTTGGCCCAGAGCTTGGCTGGCGTTCACCCGATTTCAGTGATTTTTTGGTCACTTGTGACGCCTATCCTTTTTTACTAATGCTCCAAAGGGAATTTGAATCAGCCTCTGGGATACTTTGATACAGGCATTTAAAACCAAAAAGCAGTCTAACGGCCGCATAAGCCAACTGAGTTTCAAAAAGCAGAACGAGTGCAGATCAACCAGCAAACTGCAAATGTTTGAGGAGGGCGGCCATCGCATCATTTCCCGAATTGTTGCTGGCGATGAGACACATCCGATTTTATGACGCATCTCAAAACATGGGGAGGGTAGATTGTGGATTCACGAAGATGACCCAATACCGACCGCAGAAGAGACAACGTGCAATGCAGAAAGTAATGTACGCAGTATTTTTCATAAGTACCGGTTTGGTGAGGGCAATTAAATTGGAAGAACAAAAGACAGTAACAGCGAACTGGTACACCACCAAATGCTTGCCAGAAATCCTTGGTGTTCTTGAAGTGAAGGGAATGCTGCTTGACCACGACAATGACCCATCTCACAAAGCTTTGGGTTTTGGTTGAGTTTCCGCAAAATAACAAGGTCACCGTTATTGAGCACCCGCCTTATGTGCCTGATTTTGGCTGTGTGACTTTTGGCTTTTCTTCCATCTGAAAATATGTTTGCAAGGTCGCAAATTTTCATCAGAAGAGGAGAAAGATGTGGCCATCTGATCATATTTTGACGCCCTGCCCAAAAGCGAGTGCAGTGAGGCTTTTGACTTAACGGAAACACCCAATGCAGAGGTGCATTAATGTTGTTGAGGACTGCTTTGAACATTCATAATATGTAACCACAAATAGTTTTCGAGAGTCTCAACACTGAGTGACCTTCATATGATATTGTGCATGTGTATTAGACAGATATATTGACATGAGGTTGTAAACATGTGGGCTTGTTGTTCGTGATGTTACGGTTTTCGATTGTGTCCCTGCCATAATGACAATTGACAATGCACATTTCAATTGTTGCATTGCATGTTGCCCAATTTTGCAAACCATCTGAAATTTGGCCGTTACTATGCTAAAAAAATTTGGCCCAACCCCATAAAAAATTCCTTGACATGGCAGTGGTCGCCAGCTTCGACGGCTTCTGATGTGGATTTCTTTTGAACGTTTTGAAGTTCATTTCACTTGCTCTGGAAATGAGAGAAATAAAAAATACTCACTGTGAGATGCTCATATCACATTGTTATTGTCAACCAGACTAAAAACCAGCAACTTTTGACGAACCAACTTGGCTACCCATGCAGGCAATCTGTGATATGAGCCCATGCAGGCAATCTGCATAGAGCTTCGGTCCGGATTTGCTTGTTGGTGGTGGCAGCACTCCCACTGATCCACCCCCTGATGATCAGTCAGTGGGCGGCAGTATGAAACAAGCCTGGATATTTGATGGAACCACCGATGCTTTAAAGGCATCATCCATTAATTCGTACTAGGTGCTGTTTGCCCCATTGTGGGTTTGACTATTCCTGTGCGCTATTGTTCTTGACAGGTGTTCGCAGCAGTATACGCCTTAATGGAGAATAAGATTTATAATGTCTACCTGTCAGTTCTGCAATTTTTTGCAGATAATGTCATTCGGGGGGAATGTCATTCAGACTCGGGATCACACCGAGTTTGACAACATGAGACTTCGAAATGGCAATCATGAATGCAGCTGCAATTGTTTTTCCAAACACAAGAATATCTGGATGCTGGTTCCATTACTTTCAGGTATGCTTCAAACTCGCACCATTTCTCACTTCCGGTCATGTTTCACGTTGTGTTGAACCGATGATGATTCAAACTGTAAACGAGAATATTTGAAGCTTGCTTCAGTTCTGCCTGAAAAACAGCTCACCGCAACTTTTTATGGTCATCTGGTATTTTTGGATCGTTTTCTTTGATGAGGCCAACATTTGGCACCTGAAGCCTCAAGTTGGTTTCTTTTTTCGACAAGGCCCATTGTGTTTTAATTGCAATGAATTTTTTTTTTTCATCAGAATAAAACGTGATGAATCTTGTCGATAAAAGAACCTTTCTGTGGAACAAGGCCAGGAACTGAAAAAGGCCAAAATCACGAGAAATTGACTGCACTCGTGAGATCAGCATGGCCACAGATAGTACCGAAAATGGTGAATGCACAGTCGGCGCCGATTCCGTTCATTGCCACGGACCCTCTCCCCTCTCTCTTTGGCTTAGTGCACCCACACGTCGCATCTAGACTTAGATGCACGCACCTTTGCAGAACTTCAAAACCACCAACCGTCGTGTATAGACACCGGCTGTTTGTGCTCCCACTTAATTCTCAGAACGCATTAACCATCTTCCTATTTACCCCATCCATCACTGTGAAAAACTAATTAGATTTTGACTGTAGTCAGCGTATCAAACAAGGCATTTTCTTTTTATTGCAAGAACACCGCCGACTGGCGAGTGGCGGCGCACCATCCAGAAAATGAACGCCAAGGCCCGGAATGCAATATACGGCTATGTAAAGTCTGGTCATTTTCATAATGGCCCGCGCCCTTTTTTTACAGACAGGGATCTGCAATTTTGTGCAAAAATCGGCAATCGGAGATTATGAGTTGAGGCCCAATTTTCGAAACTGTCGGTTTTCACCTCTAAAAATGATAATTCAATTTTTCTGAGATTTTTGCAAATTTTGTGACCACGATCGTTCCACTCCAGCTTTTAAAATGTGCACTACTGGTGCAGCGCTGATTCGAAACTGCGATGGCCATCCCTTTGCAATCATTGGCACTGACCTGCAAAGGTTTGTGTCCACACTGCTGTTGTTGCCAACAACTGGAAGACAGGCACACGAATTCATGTCTGGAAAATTTAAAAATCACGTTTTGGTTGTTTTTCCATCTATGACGTGTTTTGCCTATAAGCAAACATGTAGCAAACGAAAGTTAAAAAAAATTGCTTATGACGCGATTCGAACCCACGATCTTTGATCTTCACGACCAGTTTTTACTACTGAGCTAAAAAGCTTTCGGGAGTTTCAGTTCTTAAATTCGCGCTCAAATGAAAAACTCGGATATTCTGGCACAGAATGCTGAACAATTTGGACACCACTGTCGTGCCCCCGCTCCCACCTTCATTTTGCTGCAATTTTTGGCGCGGACTATTCTGAAAATGAACGCACTTTGGTCAAGAAATTTCTATGGAGCAAGGAGATCGAAGTAGGGTTTGTACATGACAGAATTAAAATTCTTTGAATCTATGTTGAGCTATTATATGTTATTAAACACGTTTTTATACACCAGTCCGAAAACCACCGTTTTTCCTGCCTCAACGATCTGATGCCACGGCCAATTAACCCTTTGAGAACTGGACTCATGTACGAGCGAGTATATTGTATAAATTAACTCCTCCCAAATGACAAATGCCAGACACCCATTATCAATCCTCTCATCCTCAACGGGTAAAATCATTTTCAACATTCCATTCTTCACAGCTCATGAATTCCGACCTCTAAAATGCAGTCAACACCCTCCCATTATACCCGTCTACCATTCCTGACAGGGAGGCTTCGAACATTTGTTAAATTTTTATGAAATTTGCTTCAATCTAACCGAAATATCCTCATCTAACCCATAAGCGATTCAATCAAACCTAACCCATCCAGGCACAACCTAAACGGAATTTTCCAACTTTCTTTGGAGACAGTACATGTGGAACATGTAAAAGGACATGTCACTGCAAGGACATGAGGAATACCGTGTACGTTGCTGTTCATTCTTGGTATTTATTCCTGCCTTCCGGCATTAACTGCAATAAAATACAATCTTTTTCGTTTTTAACTGTATTAATTTTCCGTGGCAGATGGGGACAGTTTTTTCTGTCCCCCAGGCAGTATTTACTGTCCCCCACATGATTAACTTTACCCAAAATTTCAAATTGATGGATCTCTACCAGCAAGCATCTTATCTTCAATAATGTGAGGAAAAAGGGAATCATGAAGGTATGCTCATTGAATTAATCTGAAATGTGGGTACCAACTTCAGAATATGTCCTGGGATTTCCAATTTTTACATTGAAAATCAGCAGATCGAACCAAAAAGAGAAAATAATCATCCATCAAATAAGACGACCCTGAAGGATGCAAATCGTTGAGCAGATGCATGGAACGGGCTGAATAAGAGGCCACAAACTGCAGGAATATTTACGAGTACAAGGAAATAAAAAATGGGGAGAACTTTTGGAACCTTTTTTTACGTGAACCTTCCTCATCACTTCTGGCCATGATCATATGCTTACAATGTTAGATTCTCAAAATGCAAAAATGTTGTTGGGAAATATTCTTTCAAGACCGTTTCTTTTCATTGCAGGAACAGCGTCGACTGGCTGGTGACAGCGCACCTGTTCAGAAAATGCGCCCGAAGGTCCGCAATGTATTATACGGTCATCTGGTCACTAAATTTCTTCAGGGCGAAGAGCTTGAAGTATCCCTAAAAAAACAGAATGTAAATTATTTGAATCCTCGCTGGGTTTTTAAAAAATGAATGAAACGCGTTTTTATACACCAGTCCGAAAACCACTGTTTTTCGTGCCTCAACAATCTGTGTTCACTGCCAATTGACCCTTTGGACGGCTACACCCGTAAAATGAATTTGCAGTGTATAACTACTTAACATTCAGGCTGTGGAATGATCTAACGAACCCTGACGATTTCCAATTTTCAAACGCCGGACACCTATTATCAACCCTCGAATCCTCAACAGGTGAAATCCTATTCAACATTCCATTCTTCCGAGCTTATAAATTCCGTCCTCAACATTTATTTTGTCGACACTCTGCCCCTTCATTATGCCTACACTCTGCCTTACACATCCCACTCTCAAAAATTCTCAAGTCGCTTTCGAAATTGCAGTTTGTCTCCCGTTGGCCAATATTTTTTCATGCAGCTCCCATAAGTCACTAATTTTATGGGCGTTTGTTGTTTCTTTTTTAGGCAATATGGCGGTCCATCCTTGTACATGGGTTGCCACTGCTGTGCACAGAAGACCACATTGCAAAGAAAATTGCACACATGTTCATGGCATTGGCACTTCTTCCGTACGAGCAAATTTCGGCTGGCCTCCACACAACAGGCTTGATCATGGAAGACCAAACCTGCAACAATTTGAAGTTATCTGCAAATATTTCAAGAAATATTGGCTCGGGAAAAGTTGGTGCAGCAAGATTTTCCGTCGTGGGAAATTTACGTCGCACAGACAACGTCGAAAGTCTTCATTCCAGTTTGCTGAAGAGATTCAAAGCCAGCCAAGTTTCTCGGTGTTCATTGGCCAGCAGTTGACCGGACTAAAGTGTTTTGTACCGCTTATTTGACTTTATATGGTAGAATAAAAGATTAAATTGAGTCCAGGGTCCAGTGCGAAATTGGTTGACACACAAAAAATCAAATCACAAAACTCAGAAAGCACAAAGTCCAAGGTGGATAGACATTTTTTGGGGTTTTGACTCCTGTTAGGAGAATGTTTGGATATACAAGGTGCAGTTTTTTTTACTTTTGAAGTATCTAGTAGCCACGCGCCATTCATATTGCTGACGTCAATCTAAAACCTACTTCGCCGATTAAATTCTGACTTTGATGTGAGATATACTTTGATCTTTTGAACCGTAATTGTGAAAACTGATTTTGCAGTTCAAAAACAGTCGTGAATTGCAGTGTGTGGTCCCGTGTTTTTTTTTTTTTTTGTGAGTACCCCCAGAAGTCATCGAAAGACAAAAAGACACTCTAAATTTTTTGTTCAGCATGTCACAAAGATGCGGAAAACGAAGCATGGCCAACTATTTCAGAAATACCCTGTATATTCAAGATGTAATAATAATCAATTTGAAATTCAACGTTACTTTCGAGTTCTTATTTGGTAGATCATCCCCATGGCTATCTGTTTGGGTCAATTGATCATAATATGGATTCAGATCGACGATTCAAACGAAGCAAATTAAACTAAGAGTTGGGTTTTCTCCAGTTTATTCACTCAGCAACAAGGCAAGAGAAAATTTTAGTTCAAATTAGGAACGTCCACGAGTGGAACCAAACAGCTGGAGAAAGCTTGACCCTAACACGCTTTGTTTCAAAATCCTCAAACCATTTAGGTACGTGGGTCGGTAAATTAATTTTGCAAGTTGGCCCAGGGCTTGGCTGACGTTTACCCAATTTTCGTGATTTTTTGGCCACTAACGGAAAAAATATCGGAGAAAATGGTTCCACAAAGTGAGAGCGCACATATTGGCGATTTTGCTTCCAGTTACAGAGGACTCCGGAAACTTTGGGTCAAATGAGTGACCCAAGCAAACTGTTCAAACACCATTGATCACAAAGGTAATTGAACAGTTTATGCGCAAAGATCACGTGAAATTATTCAGCTCTGGCTGTTAAGAATTATCAGCAGAAAATAAACGAATGATGAAACTTGTCTTTTTTTCAATGCTTCAAGTTGCTCGAAGTGGATTGACCCCTCCAGTAGAATTAAATGGATTGTCCCCGTTCAGGCCAAGATTCTGACTTCGATTGTCCCCCGTAAAATGTGTTTCATGTCTACTGAAGCACCGAGCCTTTTCTCGTCGATCGAAAAATAACCTCTCAGAAAAATTATCCATATATGATGATTCAACACCTGCAAACCGGAGAGCAGAAAATGGTAACATTGGCAAGCGTAGAAAAATAGGAATTGAATATCAGTATCGAAATGATGACTTGAAATGCTTTTCTTCAATGTCTCATCACTTCTCCACATAGTCCCCTGATTTTGTAACAAAAGCAGGGTACTCTGTGGAGAAGTGATGAGACATTGAAGAAAAGCGAAGCACCAGCACGGAAGGAACAGGTTAGTTGACAGTATTTATTGAACGCACTTCGTATGACCAACGTATTTGCTTGTGTCGGAGCCTGCATGTGAATTCTGAACTGGGAATGGATTGAGAGAAAATAGGGATGGCTTCTGCAAGCTCGACATCAGCCTAAAGGATTTCCACATTCTGCACCCCAGGAATTACTGTCTCCATTGTGCCTCTCAAGATCGGAAATAATATGAGAGGTCGTAAAATCCTCAAAGCAGGAATGACAATGCTTTGCACGTGCTGTGGCAGGATGAAAACTAAATGTATACGTTCGGCGTCATGTCATTTTTTGATTTCATCCCGCAGTTGTGCAGATTGATTGCATGAAACTTTTTTACGACCACTGGCATTGAATTAATCGCAACATTGATTCAGATCTGCCTTTGTGTTGATGTTATGTGATTGCTAAAATGGAGCTCAGGCTTATGTGAAAGGGGCCTCCCATTTTCTCCTCCCACGGAACTCGAAATGTGGAGGTCGTAAACTGTTTGAAAAGGAAACAGAACACTCGTTTGCACTTGCTCTTGGATTTATAGGAATTTCAACTAAATTTGCACATTTATCCTGACGATTTTTTAAATGTAGACTTCCACATCGGCGGATAAAATGGAATATTTTTTCAGGGTTGCAAACTGTTCATTGATTTGTCAACAGTGTTTCAACGTGACCTGTTGTGTGAGTTTTATTAGTCAACAGAGGTATGCGTATAATCATTGAACTTCTAGTTCCAATCAGGTTCTTCATGTATTGCACACGTGCAGTCCAGACTTGGGTTACTTCTTTCAAATGAGTGATCAATGTTGGAAATCTTCAGATTTTGGACACCCTCACTCAAAGCAGCAAAATCCATTGGCTGTCGATTACTGCATTAATTCCACTGGCGAGCTTATGAGTTTTCCGATGAAACCTTTTTTGCTTTTATATTCACGATTGACTGGACCGTGAACAGGCTTTTTTAACAATTGTGCGACATGGCACCGTTTTGTAATTTAGCAATAAAAAAAGCACTGGGAAGAGAATGCTCTCTGTCATTCTGCTCGCGACATTTTGAAATTCATCTTTGAAATGGAACTATGAAATGGGGAATCACTCCCACTTGCTGTGCTCTCATATACGCCAAGAACCGTTTGATTTTAAACTCACATCCGAGGTCTCTGATGTAGTGCAATTTTTTAAGCTAACCTATATTCGACATTTTCAACCAAAATGGAAAATCAATTACAAGCGGAAAGTGTTCGCGTTCTTTGAATTTTTCACGTGTAACCCCAGTGCTATAGCTGAACTCGCAATACCTTAAGTGTCAATATTGCATCGCTCTGTGCTTCTCAGTTAAAACAGGCAACTAAGGAGATTCTTGACAACTCAAAACTGATATCTTGCACTTAATTTTCTACTCTTGAACTCTGAAAGTGCAATGGCGGCTCTTTCAACGTTCCAAATCCAATATGTTTGCATAAGCTATGTGCTTTCTTCCATCAATGCATAAAATTTGATTGCAAAGTGAATTTATTCTGCGAAAATTGTTCGCCATCTGTTCCAGTGCCATGGTCAAGTTATATGCTGTTATCATCTGAAAATTATTGTGCAGTTTCGGGTCCTTGGCAGAATTTCATAAAAACAGAACGTTGTTTTTCAAAACAGCTTACCACAATGCCATTGACGTTTAGTGCAGGAATTATGGGAGAAATTGTGTCATTGGAAGCAAATTTAAGCTCCCAGTATTCTTACGTAAAGTGGGACGCCCTCAAAGTAATCTATGATATGAAAAACCGTCACTATGAGGCAAACAACCCACCAAAAATTGAATATGTTAATTTAGAATTAAAACGAGTCATTGTAGGAAATGTGCCGCTGAGAGTTGTGACGAGTGGCAGTGACTACCCAGCCGATATTATTCTGGGTGTGAACTTTCTCCAGAATTTCAAAGGAACAGATATCTTTTCCATATGTGAACCCGCCAAACCAAGTTGGAGCAAGAAGTATATCGAGTCAAATGCTGTGGATTTATATCGAGACACAACACAGTAAGTGGAACTCATTTGTGTATTTATTGAAAGAGGTTTTCTCAATACTTAAGTTCTTTTCTAATTCTCTACATTCAATGTGACTTTGCAAACATCCAATGTAAAACCTTGGCAGCGAAATTTATTTTCTTTTCTGAAAGTCAGAAAACAAAAACCAAAAGCAATGCGCGTTTTGTTACCATGATTTAACTCATCTTTCCGAGAAGACATTTTAACTGAATAGACGAAATTGTAGGGACAGAAACTCACATCATGCATTTCAAGTGCTTTATGAAATATCAAAATTTAACTTGATTAATTCTAACCATTATTCATTCACGCCAATGATTAACATTTCATGCAGGGATGGCAGAGCGAATTAGCAATCCCGGTTACTTCCAAAGTCATTATTACAAAATTCAGTCCACAGATTGTTTATTCTCAGGATCACAGCTCCTCATCACCATAAAGATACCTATCACAAATAAAGACCATAGATGGACGTTGTTTGAGTACTATTCCACCCCTTTCGCATTTAAAAATCAGACGTGCATTTTGGCAGAAGTTGGCAACCTGATAGCTGTCTCGCAGACGGAAGCACGAGTAATATCAGGACCAGCTTTAAGGGATTGCGACACGAGACAACACATGTGTCGAGTAACGAAATATACCAGAACGTTCTTGGAGAATATTCTTTGTGCTGAAAGCATGTATCGATCAAACAGCATTTCTGAAATAGCTGCTAATTGTCCATTGACATGCAAGGACAGTACAAAAATGATGGTTAGGCAAAATCCATTCCGATCTATTCTTTATAACCCACCCTGTACTGCCCTTGGTCATTATTTGCAATGGACAGGTGGTTCAAACCATTGATAAAATGGAACCATATGGAAGTTTGACAGTACACCTTCCCTGTACCTGTTCAATTCGCATGGGAGAACGGGCAGAACATGCATTTGGCAGCCCCTACCCGCATTTAGAATTCAGATAGACTTTCGTTCACAAAAACGATTGTATTTGGCAGGGGATTTCTATCTGAAAATAGGTGTGCAAATTGAGAACTGTACTACCAGGAGTGTGTGCAGCCATGGGACATGAATTTGGTACGCCCAATGCAGAAATTATTGACAAGTCAGCACAGACACCATCACAATGGTATAGTCCTGACTACCCCAGACAACAGCAGGGTAGACATTTGACTACATCCCACCAATTGGGAGATTAGCAGGGTGTGTAGAGTTGATTGTTCTTGCCCTATCTCAGTTACTCTTTCTAATTACATTTCACTTTCTTCCTATTACAGACAGAAATGGTTTTAGATCAATATCTCGATAAGAGACCAATTTTATATCTTCCCTTTTGGGAGAATGTTATCGAATACGACGCCATAAAGGAATTTTCATCAGTCGCAGCAAGTTTCATTCATCCGAACGCACGTGATACTGACGGCCAGAAAGTTGATTGGACTGTCTTCAAGTTGTCTGACGGCCTAATAACACAGGTGCATATAATGGCTGGTCAGTTCACTCTACTGTACGTAAATCTCTTGTTGGAGGAAAGAGATACAGATCGACCGCTTATAACATTCGGACTTGACCTCATTGCTAGCGTTGCAGTCACGCCGTTTTGTTATGAAGCCACCACCAGACTGCGTGCCGCTATACCATTGGATATTGGGATAAGACTTATCAACGGACTCCATGTGAGCCGAATGTGTATTGCAGGTCTTATGAAGCCTCCACCGGAATATCAGCAACCACCATATTCTGCGTTGCATGAGGTGGATTAAGTTGATTGACGATGCCGATTAGTTGCTGCTTTCGTGACCACATGTTTACATATACAGAGCTACCCTCTTATATTACTCATCTCATAAACCATTGCTTCGTACGCTTTTAACCCATTATAATTGTCTTGTTTTCATTTTAATCGTCACACACTTATTTCTGTCATTTAGTTTAATCTGGTCTTTATGTACATATTTCAATCTTCTTGCATAATCCTTCGCATTATATTGGCGTTACATTTTGCCTTTTATGAACCGATAATTGATTGACATGTTCAATATATCCTTTTTTAACTTACTATCTCAACCGCACACATCTTTATCTTTGAGATTATTGCTGTGTAACACTTTTTCATGATATTCACTTACGTTTCAAGATATTTGATGAATTGATGATTAGTGTTTACTGTTTTATGTTAATTGTTCTTTCATACCACATGGATTGATGTTTTTGATGGTTTTGATGTTTGTTGTTTGATGTTGTAAGATGGTTCTAATGTTTTGATTGTACTTGATTGTTATTTGCTTTTGATTGCCCAGGAGGTCAATCTTAGGGGGAGGTAGCGGATATGTCAGGAGAATTAATGGATATACAGTTTAAATAAAAATTAACACTTCAGATGTCCACCAGGTTTGATCGTAAGGTTTTAACCGGATTTTTTGCTCCGCATTCATTCGCAGGTAGCGCCTCCGAGGCTGCAACGTGAAGCGAAATGTTTGTTTGAATTGCGACAAGCTCAGCAGAGATAGCAACCTGTTGACCGCTTCTCGTGCCGGCGTTTGACCCGAAGGCGAAGGCGGGCCGCCTTGTTCAGAATTCCTGAATAATCGCGCCCGCCGCCAATGCGTTCGTTGCAACGTTCGCCAGGTCGCATACACGGTGTGCCGGTAACTTGCTTGCATATGGTTGAACGTGTTCTTGGCACAGGGTTTGGTCCAGGACAAATTCACACTAGTTCCAGGAAACCCACACCTGGCATATCCAGAACATTTTCCGTCTGGGCTGCAATTTTAAACGACTCAGTAATCGGCCCGTTTTTTATTGAAGGTGAACCGCAATGGTGAAAGGTACGTCCAGTTACTCCAGGAAGAAGATTCCCAAGAGTGCACCACAGATAATAGCCAATTATTGTTTTTACTTCGACATGATGACGCAGCTGCCCATTTTAGTGTCCTCGCCCGCAACTTCCTCAATGAGCAACTTCCAGGAAGGTCCGTGGAGGACCGACGTCGTGGCCTCCGAACGACTGATGGGGCCTCCGATGGGTACACCTGAAATCAAACGTGCACCCGGCTCGTGCAAACAACTTAGAAGAATGTGCGGCCATTTTCAGGATCTCTAATGCCATCACGCGCCTACCATGGTCACCAATGTGTTGCAAGAACGGGACCAGTGTGTCCACGACTGTGTCGCTGCAGATGGAGCACATTTCGAGCGTCTGAAACACTGAATCGGGCAGGACGATTATTCCATCTAATGTGGTGCACCCAGTACCTCATTGCAGTGACTGTCTGATTGCCGAACTCATATCAGATTTTCAACCGAGTTATATTCCGCACTGGTAGTTACTGCGAAGCTGAAAACAATTTCATAAATGACCGGTAAATTCCTATTCGTTCTGTATACAAGGTGAATAGTGTGGACTTTTGATGTATCCAGTAGCCACGCGCCATGAAAATAGCTGATGTAAATTCAAAAACCTAATTCAACTTCGCTGATTAAATTCTGACTTTGATGTTAGATATACTTTGATCTTTTGAACCGTAATTGCGAAAGCCTTCAGAAAATTCGTTATACTTTGTTGCAAAGCAGCCGCCAGAGAGATGCCAGTCTAGAGAAACGTGGACAGGCGATGATCGAAATAGAAATCGAAATTCAAAAGGTTATTTGATAGGAAAATCCCCTCTTGCGAAACCTCTTGCCTTTGATCGTTAATCTAATTTGTTCATTTGATCTTTTGACATTCGACCTCTTTGACATTTTGATAATTCCGTTTCGCAATTTTGAAAATGAGTTCATTATTCAGTTCGTGACTTTAGTTGAAAAACAGGCTTTGACGTAGGTAAAATCCAATTAGGAGTTCGCTATAAAAGCAAAGAGGCGAGACTCGCCAGGTATCAGTTTTTCACATCTTCACTCGCAGTTCTCTTCCTCTAATCGCGAACAGCTCCGGGAAACTGGAAACATCCAAGAATTGTTACACTTGGATTTTCCACGCTTAGAAATTTTGTGAGATTATTGGTGAGAAAATGTACTTGCTTTTGTTGTGGTTATTCCTATATGTAAT
>JASGXE010007309.1:0-52714 GCA_030068105.1 Sinentomon sp. SZTP_YWyxl | reverse complement strand
ACAATACAAACACCATGATACCCAGTGATAAAATTCACTAGTCCAATCATTTCTACGGCTCCAGTGCAGAAAGCAGTTGATACTTTGGGCTACTTTTTGGGGTTAAGGTTAGATAAAAAACGAAGGTATTTATTCCGATAATGTAGACTCGTAAATATCCTGTCTAACCCAATAAATAAATTCTCCATTCTTGTCATTTCTAGCGCTCAAATGAAATGGGAAATTGTTTTTTGGAGTACATTTGGGGTGAAGGGGATGGACAAAAACGATGCGGTTTGTACTCACAATACAAACACCATGATACCCAATGATAAAATTCACTAGTCCAATCATTTCTACGGCTCCAGTGCAGAAAGCAGTTGATACTTTGGGCTACTTTTTGGGGTTAAGGTTAGATAAAAAACGAAGGTATTTATTCCGATAGTGTAGACCCATAAATATCCTGTCTAACCCAATAAATAAATTCTCCATTCTAGTCATTTCTAGCGCTCAAATGAAATGGGAAATTGTTTTTGGAGTACATTTGGGGTGAAGGGGATGGACAAAAACGATGCGATTTGTGCGTAAAAGTAGCCCAATAGATACCCCATCTGGTCCAACAAACAACTACACCAGTCCAATCATTTTTTCTGCTATATGCACGAAGAGATAACAGCGAAAAGCGGGCGAATGATAAATTTTGGGAGTTACCCCATAAAACGAGCCGCTGCGTCAAAACCCCTTTATGGTTCAGAACCAAAAGGGGAGGTTGATTGCACGAAAGATAGAGGAATCCAAAGAGCCCATTAGCGTGTTTGTGTGATGAGTAGAACCTGAGAAACGTTTGACCGAAATTTGCGTTCTGAAACACAAAACTCTCCGCTAGCAAGCGCAAAAAGTAGAATCAGAGGCTTCGCTTCACTCAGCCAATTATCAATCCCAGTACAGTACGTTGCAAAAAACCTGTTATACAGGGGGAATGGTAGATGATGATTTCCATTTGCAAAATACTTGTTACACAAATGGAGACGTAATGGAAGAAGGTGATTTCCTTTTGCAAAATACTTGTAACACATATTGGCTTATATGGGACAACCAGCGAACAAGAATCATTTTTCTTGTTCGCTGGTTGTCTCATCTAAGCCAATATGTGTTACAAGTATTTTGCAAAAGGAGATCACCTTTTTCCATTACGTCTACATATGTGTAACAAGTACTTTGCAAATGGAAATCATCATCTCCCATTCCCCCTGTCTGTTATAGGTTTTTTGCAACGTACTGTACCTTTCGTCCCATTCTATTCCACTCAATTCCAGTGTTCGATCCTGTAAAATATCATTTCACTTCGAATTCGTGGAGATCACACGTCATTCGTTCGTTTCCACTTTTCCCTGTGAATTGCGATTCCTTAAACGCGATACATTACATCGGATTCCATTAAATTCAATTACAGTTTTCCCAGGAAGGTTTCCAGCCTAGAAAAATATCCATTCAATTCGCGGCACTCGCGTCTTACTTGTTAAAGTGACCCGCCAACAGATTCATTTAAACCATTCTGGAATCGCGTCCTGAGTTACCCAAAATCCAGGATACGTCAATGCTACAATTGGCTCAAATCTAATTTTGGAGCTGTGCAATTTTTGTTTGCTTTGCAATGGAAGGATTAGTATAAATCTGGGTTCTGCGCAAAGTGAAAATCAACATTGGCATTGGTAATATGACGTACCGAAGGACATCGCCTCCAATCTTACTCGTTTCCAGATAAAAAAAGATTCGGATCGCGTGGTGGTTACAACTGAATATGATTTTGTGTTATTTTAACAGGTTGATAAAGTGGTGAAATTCAAAGATCTTCCGAACGCAGAAGATTCGGAATTTGTGGAAACAACTGAAATAACGTTAATGGCGCGAAGGGAAAAGAAGGGACCTGTCCCAGAAAAAGTGGAAGTCACAGAAATAACCGAAGTTACTGACGTACCAACATGGAGGCGTCCAGAGAAGCCATCAGTAAGCGAAGAAACTACAGTGACAGAGATTACCGAAATTACGGAGACGCCAACCTGGAGGCGTCCAAAGAGGCCTTCCGCTGGAGAGGAGACGGAAATTACCGAAATTACCGAAATTACGGAGACACCAACCTGGAGGCGCACAAAGAAGCCGTCTATAACTGAGGAAACAGAAGTGACAGAGGTAACAGAAATTACAGAGACGCCCACCTGGAGGCGTCCGAAGAAGCCATCTCTAACTGAGGAAACCGAGGTGACAGAGGTAACAGAAATTACGGAGACGCCTACCTGGAAGCGACCAAAGAAGCCGTCTATAACTGAGGAAACCGAGGTAACAGAGGTAACAGAAATTACAGAGACGCCAACCTGGAGGCGTCCTAAGAAGCCATCTTTAACTGAGGAAACCGAGGTAACGGAGGTAACTGAAATTACAGAGACGCCAACCTGGAGGCGTCCGAAGAAGCCTTCTGTAACTGAGGAAACTGAGGTGACAGAGGTAACAGAAATTACAGAGACGCCTACATGGAGGCGTCCGAAGAAGCCATCTGTAACTGAGGAAACCGAGGTGACAGAGGTTACAGAAATTACAGAGACGCCTACATGGAGGCGTCCGAAGAAGCCATCTGTAACTGAGGAAACCGAGGTGACAGAGGTTACAGAAATTACAGAGACGCCTACCTGGAGACGGCCAAAGAGAACACCTTCAGAAGAAGAAGAGACCGAAATTATAGAGGTGACAGAAATTACGAAACGCAAACCGAAGAAGACTGTTAAAATCCAGGAAACAACCACCGAAGTCAAAGAGGTTCCTTCGTGGAGGAGACCAAAGAAGACGGAGGAAGAGGTCACCGAGGTGGAGGAAATCACTGAGGTAACTGAGACTCCAACCTGGAGAAGGAAGGCCCGTCCGGAAAAGCCAAAGGACGAAGGAGTTGATAAGGTAGTGTTCGAAAGGGTGGAAGATTTGAGACTGGAGACTCCGGCCGAGGAGAAAGCCAAGTCAGACTTGAGTGTCGCTGAGTGTATTCACGTTGAGCAGGTAAGCAACAAAGTGGGATCATCCTGTGCTTGTGATGGAAATTCTATTTTTGGTCACACGTTGCGAATTCTTTCCTTATAACCCTTAAAAATAAAACAGTTTGATGATTTCATTAATGAATGAGATGAAATAAGAATAAAAGTTTATACGTATTCCAAAAAGCTGATAAAATAATCTTGCTCATCCAAGGGCCGTCTCGTTCATCGGCTGAACTAATCTCAGATGGTAGCAACGCTTCTAACCTGGGAACCCCGTGAGTTAATGTATTCAACAAAATAAGGCAAAATTTTAATTTTAGAAGGTAACGGTTTCGAAAACGTTTAACGTGAAAGTAAAGAAGACTCCTGGCTTGCCATAACCTTCGTTGCTTCTTCAAATGACAAGTACTCGTAGGGATATCATACTTGCCATAATTCGTAATGATGTTACAATCTTATGGCAGTTAACGGTAGTTATCTACTATCTTCACAATCAGCATCAGCATTGAGTGTACGATAACCAAAATTCCGGGAAGTGATACAAGTTTCGCCTTTCCATTTTTCTCCATTAAAGCAAACCAAACCTGACCTACCCCCACTGCGAATTGCTTATTTTCAACCTACTTGCTGGCATCCGCTAATTGCTTGTTGTCAAGCTTCATCTAGACACCCGTCTTTTTTGCTCGGAAAAAAATCTCGAAGTTCGCGCATCAAAATTTGCTGTTGATTTAGAAGTTCAGTACCTTTTTGTTCGGAATAGTTTCACAATATCTGGGTGGGAACACATCTGGGAAGCCATGGTCTGAACACACCGAAAGGTCGTGCAGTTGTATCCTGCTTTTTTGGTGCAAAGAGGGCTGCGGAGGGAGTGCGCAAAAACCTGTGAAACTGCAGAACTTCTTTCTTCTTGGCATTTTCTTAGACCCTTCATCAAATCAGCGCCAGCGAGTTTGGCATCGGCGAATTCCCACTGGTCGAAATCGCAAGGATCAGCTTCCACATCAGCAGAGGCGTCAACATCGGAGAAGTGTGGCAGATGTTCGAGGCAGGTGAATTCCCAGCGCTGCAGGCCCCAGAAGCGGCGGCTGCGATCGTCAGGGTCGTCGAGAGGCTGGGCTACAGTGCAGTCGTGAGGGAAGTCATATCTGAAGAGCAGACCAAGCCAGGCCTGCATCCCCACGTCGGATTCAAGGCCCTGATGCGGCTGGTTGAGAACAGATCGGTGACAGTCGAAGAGATGATCACCCACTTCAAACCGGTTGATTTCACCGAAAGAGCTGTCAGAGAGGTCAACGCCAGAATTGAACAACATCAGAAATCTTTGATCGAAGCGAAGGTGAGCGGAAGATTGTGTTTCGGAGTTGGAAAAGCAATTTTTGCAAAGAAAACCAATTTGCATAACCACAAACGTGTGCTTCATAAAAACATCAATAATTGATCCACCTAGTGATCACTAGGCCAGCGCTGAAAAAAGGGGATCTGCATCAGAAATCTTTGGTCGAAGCCAAGGTGAGAGAAATAACGTGTTTCGAATGTGGAAACGCAATTTTTGCAAAGAAAAACAATTTGCATTACCACAATCGTGTGCTACACAAGAAACTTGATCCACCTTTAATTCAAAATCACAAGAAATGTGAATCCTTGCAACCATGCACAGCGAAATCGGGAAACTCTGGAGGGCATTTGAATAAACAATCAGAAAACGTTGCATTTCATTGTGTGAAATCATTTTCAATGCCAAATACGTGCTTTCATTTTTGTGATGACTTCAAAAACTGCCAGTTATGGGCGTTAAAATTCTCGATGATAAACCACAGGGTATACCAAAAACAGTTCGCCAAAAGATGCCAGGTGTTCCCGATGTCCATGCAAATCAAACTCATACACCATCATAAGGTGACCTGACCCACAAATTCCAAGACCAAAAAAAAATTCCAAAAAAAACACCTTCGTAAAACCACTAAATGGGTCCTATGGGCTGAGAGAGCTCCATCCAATGCCATCCAGAGTCTAATTTTTGCCTTAATAATTTTTGCCTTAACTCTATTTTTTTAATAACTTGGAGCCTTTGAGCATCTGAAACAAAACATTCAGAGGCAAGATGTGCTCCGATCCCAAATGTCCCAGACACGGGTCGACATAATCCACATGGTTAAGTATGCCTCGACCCTTGAAGTTCTGGCCCAATAAAGCCCGCAAAATACATCCAATGCATCCAATGCATCCAATGCATCCAATGCATCCAATGCATCCAATGCATCCAATGCATCCAATGCATCCAATGCATCCAATGCATCCAATGCATCCAATGCATCCAATGCATCCAATGCATCCAATGCATCCAATGCATCCAATGCATCCAATGCATCCAATGCATCCAATGCATCCAATGCATCCAATGCATCCAATGCATCCAATGCATCCAATGCATCCAATGCATCCAATGCATCCAATGCATTCAATGCATCCAATGCATCCAATGCATCCAATGCAAAGTGCCCACAGACAGGACACAACAGATCAAACCATTGTCCAAGACCGACACGTTTGTTTTCCGAGGGTCATATCCTGTTTCCAACAGCAACATTTTTGCTTGCTTCAACGAGAAAAAAACCAGGCGCAAATCTAGAAATATTACCACAAGAGGGAAGGTGCCATAGCTGCATATTAGAAAGAACGTTCCCTCTCAGATGGCTGCATTTTGGCAACGTTTCTTTCTTTGCATAACTATCTCCATTGCTAACTGAAATGTCATGCTGTAATTTTAGGTGACAAAACAAGATGTGAGGCGAAAAGAAGACGAGGAAGAAGAATGGGAAGTAGAAGAAGAGAGAAAAACCGTCGTCAAAGGTTCCTATTACTGATGTTCTTTCATCTTTATGCAAATATCGCCAGTTCTTTGGTATAAACAGGATAATTTACGAAGGCGAGAGATCGCGAAATATGTATGCCAGGCTTGTTTGTGACCGATAAGAAAACTTAGAATTGCGACAATCGATGTGATTTCAGGGGGTATATTCCTTCAGATACCGACTTGACTTGCACAAAAAGTATCTGTGAGTCGAATGATGTAAAGCCGCATTTTCACGCCAATAAAAAATCCGATTTACCTTCAAGCCAATTTTATGAGCAAATTTTCGAATGGCCAAAGTAATCGCCGTTTGAAATTTACTTCCGATGGGAAGAAAGCGATTGCGATTGAGTCTTTGTAAACACTAACTGTGGTGGTCACAGCAAGCTCGAAAGTCGTGAAAATGTGATGGAGTGATTTTTAAGGTTTTGGACTTTGTTAAAATTTGGATTTTGAAGATCTGCTTGGTCATGACAAAGCCCTCATAGGCTAATGTAAGTCTGTGCTAACTAACAATCAAGCCATTTAAAAGCTGGAAACCGCAGTTAAGGAAGTTCAACGAGACCGACTGATTTACAATGAGTTCAGAATTAGCCAGTTCGACGCCATGAGTTCAGAATAAGTGAGATTTTCTGGAGCAAAAATTCTTGCGAAGAGTAAATCTATGGTGCTTATATGATTTGCGTGTCGTCAGACCAACATTAGGAATATCAAAGGCTGAGCTGGCTTCAAGTTTTCACCAACGAAATATTGGGCGATCCTAAATAAACCGGACAAGTAGACGAACCTCTTTTTCATATGACATGCTGGAATTGACGCCTTTGGGTAGTAGGGGTATAATGCTGACGGTTATATCGCTCGTCAAGAAAGTTTAGGAGAATTTTGCACGTGGTCCGTTCTCAAATATCCTACATACTCGTACTTGCCTCCATGCCTGGTGGAGGGCGAATGGGCATGGCTGGGTGTTTCTGTTGACGAACCTGTTTCCAATGTTCTCCTGGTGATTGCACTGGAAATGTCGGTGGACGGTGATGACCACCTGGACCGCATTGACGCCGAAAATATCTCACAAGGGGCGACGCTGCCACATCAATCTCTTTCCACAAGCCCGCCGTTTTGTAAAAACACATTCGTTGGCGATGGTTGGAACCCAAAAAATTACACGGGAACTGAAAACGAGGCTGCATTTGTCTGGTAAATATTGGATCTGGATCAACCTGTTATCATGTATCGGTTCTGCTCTAATAGCACTTTGTGAATCTGAAATTTTTCAATCTTCACGGATTTTTCTCATCGCAGGTAAAAAGAAGAAGCCCGTGGAGAAACCGAAACCAAAAGAACAGTACGCTGTTCCAGGTATGAGAATAACCATTGTGCTTGTGTGTTTATATTTTTGTTACCAGCATGCTAAAAATTTATTCGTATTTGGAAACAATGACTGGACTACCATTGCAGAATTCATTGGCAGGATTTCCTCAGTGCAACCAGTGCACAAGTGAATTTTAGAAGGAAATGACCCCACGGACGTGAATATCACACCAGGGTAAACCGGAACACAATCTGTCCAGTCAAAACAAAAAATAGCCCCACAACATCATGAAGTTGGTTAAGCGGCCAACGTCCGTGTCCTACTCCAGCTTTCCATTGTTTAGCGCATTCCCAAGCCATTGTTGAACTTTTCTCTATCTCCATTGCTGAGCTTACCTCCCAAGACATTGTTTGGATCTGCCACTCTCCATGGTTGAATTCAGTTCCCAACCCATTATTGGGCTTTCCTTCCTCTCCATTGTTGAGCCCACTTCCCAACCCATTATTCGAATCTCCTTTCTCTCCATTGTTGATCTCAGTTCCCAACTAAGGTTCCCAACCAAGTCACACCTTGGTTGGTGTGTCCAATGAAGGTGTGTCTTGACCCAACGCACTATTGAGCTTTCCTCCCTCTCCATTGTTCAATCTACCAGCGCATCATTAAATTCCATTGACATGCTTTCATGAATACCATTGTGCCTGGGTGCAACATTTTGGATCTTCGTATGATATGCACAAATTCACAAACTCCAAATGCCTTTCAAATATCGGCCTCGCCCATAGCCCCGCATTTTAAAGACCTTTCATACAACGAGGTCCTCTCTTTCAACATTTTATGTTCAGATTTGCTCTGCTGGCACCCTTTTGAAGCCCCACGACACGAACCGCTGATTTGTTTAATGTGTTATCCTGCAAAAATGTTTTCCTCTATACCATTAGATCGCCACTCTCTTGAAAGGTGTCAAAAAATTAGGCATTCCATCATCACTCTCCCGTTAAAAAACGAGAATAAATTGCTCTACTTGAATGAGTATCCACAAGACACTTTTCTATTTTTGTGAAAGAAACATCGTGATCTCGAGTCATTTTCGTTTATAAATTGTGAAAGCAATCCGGTGCATATCCAACAACGTGTGGATCATACCCAAATATTATGTAGCATTAGATATCCACGGATAAGCACCATAGGCCTCTTGTGGGAGAACCAGCTTTAAAAGTTATGATCGTATTCTTAATGATCGTATTTTTAAGTTTTTTGCAGGTGCTTGCTGTGCATAATCATGCATGCTGGATTTGGTTTCACTTTAAAACAAGTTATGTCCTGCTGTTAATACTTTGCATGGGGTAGGATTGGCGGTACACGGATATGTGGTTCAATGCGACTGAAAACAGCTTATTTAAAGCTTCTGTTTTGAGAGCCGACTCTGCTGTCCATTCGGCCAACTGAACCAATTCCAACTTGACACCGCAACCGAAACTTGGTCGACTGATAAAACCTGAGGTGTCAAACTTAGGTCTCGAAGGCAGATTGTGACGCTTGACAATGGTCTTAATTAGAAAGATCACTTGTGCACATTTATTCTGGGAAATAAACATGTTCAGTTTATTCATTTTGCTGGGAGTAGAATTGTCAAATTCTTGGTTAAAAGGGTGGCAAAATCATGTCCGCATAAAATTGACATTCTCAACCAAATATTTTTAGATCATCGCTCCAACTTGCCATTGTCAATTGAGAAATCCCATCCCAGGCAAACAGAGTCGAAGAGTCTTTAGAAAAGCATCTACATTCCCTGTGACGGCCACGACAATGCTGATCCAGCTTTTAGAATGTGCATTTTTATCATTCCTGACCTCAACATGTTGTGTTAATAATTGGGCGAATTTAATGAAAAGTTTCTTTTAGAGATAAAATTCGGGTGCAGAAATCCAAATCTGATTAGCTACGACCCATGTCAGTACGCTTGTGTGCTCCCAGCTTGTTTTCTTCTGCGTTTGAATTCGCTGATTGCCTGTGAATGAAAAGTGCTTATTATCACTGTGATTCTTTTTGACATGTTTTGGAATATTAAATTTGATTGAAAATCCGCTTTTCTTGCTGCCTCTTTTGTATGCTGAACTTCGGCTGATACGTTTTCCTGGTAGCACACCAATAAATTGTTCATTGTCAGTGTTTCGACGGCAACATCAATAACACACGACAATAATAACATCCAGTTTTTTTTTTGTTTGTCAAGAAGCCTCACCAACTAATACATGACCATTACACTTGTCATTTGTCATTGCTTTTTACATTTACATGGCAATTGCAACAGATAATTTTCAACCATTTTCCCATTGTAACAATGATTTTTGCATAACTCTGATGATTTTGACACGTTGATTTGACATAATTGGCTTAAACTCAACAGCACTCAGAAGCACCCAGTGTTTTGGATTAAGAAAATTGGTCGGCTTTCACTAAACAGCGCTCAGAAGCACGCAGTGTTTTGAAAAAGCAAGGGTTGGCTTTCACGCAACAGCATCCCAGAAGCGCGAATTGTTTTGGATTAATGAAATGGGGTTGGCTTTCACTCAACAGCACTCAGAAGCACGCAGTGTCTTGGATTAAGCAAATCGGGTTGGCTTCCACACAAAAGCACTCAGAAGAACGCAGTGGTTTGGATTAATGAAATGGGGTTGACTTTCACTCAACAGCACTCAGAAGCACGCAGTGTCTTGGATAATAAAATTGCGTTGGCTTTCCCTCAACAGCACACAAAAGCACGCAGTGTTTTGGATAAAGAAAATAGGGTTGGCTTTCACTCAACACACTAAAAAGTACGCAGTTTATTGGACAATAAAATTGCGTTGGCTTTCACTCAACAGCACTCAGAAGCATGCAGTGTTTTGGATTAAGAAAATAGGGTTGGATTTCACTCAACAGCTCTCAAAAGATACGCATTGCTTAGCATGAGAAAATTGCGTTGGCATTCACTCGACAGCACTCAGGAGCACGTATGGTGTTTTTGATTAATGAAATGGGGTTGGCTTTCACTCAACGGCTCTCAAAAGATTTCGCAGTGCTTTAGGCTAAGTAAACAGGACTGGGTCCATTGTATCTTGTGTTAAATACTATACCGGGTGAATTCCCGGTAAGAATTATTAATAGCAGCTCTACCTGGGAAGAATTTAACGGCATGCAGATTGATAAAAGACAAGCCAACTCTTTACATTTTACACAAAGAATCGCGTTGAGAAAGCCAGCCTGCATAGGAGCACCAACTAAGACCTTCAGTAGCAACTTTTGACGAATTTGCGAACACCTTCTGAGTTTCTTAACACAGCATTGATTGTCACGTTTAACAAACCTAACACAATGGCAAGTATTAACACGCACTTTCAAATAAATGTATCTACAAAAACTTGTTGAGCATCGATATTCTTGTTGCAATCATCAAAACTCACTTGGCTGTTTTTCTTTGCCCCCCCCCCCTTTATCATAGAAATACATGCTTTTACGTAAGGCAACATAGCACTGTCAGCCATATTTTTACAAGAGTGATGCCAAATCACGCAATGTTCGTAAAACAAATCATCCCAAAGCATATTTGTGCATTTTCAGACGTCAGTTCCAAGAGCGAATTCATTTGGATCCACAATTCATTAACTATATGAATATGTCAATTTTTCATAATTTATCGCCTATGAGTGGTGTTCTCTTCAACTGTTTCACTTCATATTCACGCAAATTTTGACGAAGTATTGCAAAACACTAGCACCGACCAACGTAAAAATCTCAATTTGACTATCATATTCAGTCACCACAATTGTCATGCATTCACCACAATTTCATTACCAGGTCCCAGTACACTCGCAGTAGAAGACATCGCATACGACAGTTCAGTTTCAAGTCAAGAACCAGATCAAGAACAGATTTCACTCTCAGAAGCAGCCACAGTTTCACATTTCGATGAAAGCATAGACGTTGCACCGTGGAGGAGAGGTTCAAAGACAAAACACGTTCAGTTCAGCGAGGAGGTCGAGGCGCTCGAAAAGATAAAGGCCAAGGCAGCCGAAGAGGAGTTTGAAGACCAGGACTTGGAGCTGAGCACAGATGAGGATTTGTCCGAAATCAGCCGTGCTGTGGTCATCAAGAGTAAGTTGGTACGCGCGAGTCGGACCAAGCGACCGGATATTGAGGAGGAGGAGATAGACGAAATGGACGAACTCGCACCGGACGAGAAGAGAGCGACAGCAGTGATGAACTATGATGATCGCGTTGAGGTGGGTCCAACGCTGGAATGTACGTTACTCGCCCCTGGCGCACCGTCGCCTGGAGAAGCAGAGGTTGTCACCACGGAGCTCAAGGTTGTTACCAAATCCGAGACTGAAGTCTCCGAAAGAGAGACACCTTTCTCAGAGTCGAAACCCACGGCCGAGGCAGTGAGAAGGGAGAGCATTGGCGAGATGGCAGCCATCGAAGTCGCTGAGTCAGATGTGCAAATACATTCACAGACTTTCGAGGGAGAATTTAAGCCTGCTGTTCGGGAGGCGCGCAAGTCATTGGTGGAATCAGAGAGCTTGAACGTTGAACTGCCAACAGTGGAGTCTCAAACGAGTGAGCTGGAAGTCATTCCGTCTGAAGAAAAGACTGCATCACTTCACTTCGTTGCGCAGCAAGTTCCAAGTCGAACGAGCACTGAAGTCAACATCAAGGAGGGAGACGTGCCTCAGATCACACTTCCTGTTTCACAGACGGCACAGCCTGATTCTGTACTCCAAGAGAGCGTTACAGTGTCTGAAGTTCAAGACTTCCTTCCAACAGGGGAATTGGAACTGGATGTTCCTGCGTTGAAGAAATCCATAATTGATATAACGGTGGCAAGTCATTTGGACGTTGAAGTGACGGCTGTGCACGAAAGAGAGAATAGGTATTCACCAGATATTCCAGTCCCATCTGATGTTGCAGAGAGATCTTACAGTACTCAGCGATCGCTGTTGATATCGCAGACTCAACATGAAGAATCCGGCAGCATCTTAGAAAAAGACGAAGTTCCATCCGCTCAGAATGCTCAAGTAGATTACAGAGTCTCGGAGTGTTTTGTCGTGAAGGAGGTAAGCTCACACGAATCGGAAGACAAGCTGGAAATAGTTTCAAGAGAAGAACAATCTGCTGAGCAAACGTTCTCTGAGTTGGAGGGTTTGCAAATCTCAACAGCGATGGGTCACGACAATGAGGTCATTCTCGCCATCGAGGAAGCAGTTCAAAAGAAGGCTGTTGTAGAATTCACCGAACAAGATCACTTGATTCAATCAGAAGCCGGTTTGGCAGACACTGAGGAAGATTTTACTCCAAAGGTTGCTAAAACCAAGATAGCGGAGAAGGCCTTCGTCCCGCATGATACAGCAGGAACGGAAGAAACTACAGCAGTCGAGCGGGAAGAACTATTCAAGAAATTTTTCTTGCCTAAGGATGCCAGTGCCAGCGTCGAATTTGAAGCAATCGAGACATTGAAAATATCCCAAGAATTTGGGCATGAAAAAGAGTTTCTCCTATCAGAGCAAAAGCCGGCCGAATCTGACGAAGCGGAGGGATCAATTGTTCCTTACGAGATCCAGGAAATTATTCAAATACACCCGAATGAGTTCGAAGGATTACTGGAAAAGGGGGAACCCTTGTCGGAATATGCAAGTTCGTCGTTTGATTCTCAGAATATCGTTGAAATCAAGGAGCTTCTTCCAATACAAACGATCGCTCCTTTGAGTAAGGACGTTGTGCCAGAGCAGCATCGAATGCGACCCATACTTGCGCATCTGCTACATTCGCTGGTGATCGAACAGGAGACCGGCATTGGTCTGACGAAAGAGTTGCTCGAGAAGATGGCTGCCGAAGTAAAGAGTCAAGCTGAACATGAATATCTTTGCGGCTTACAAATTCAGGAAGTTTTAGCAGGCGAAACTTCAGGGGACTCAATGGTCGTTCCGGCTCCAGATCAGCAAAAGGCCGACATTGATCTGGTTCAGCATGAAAGTGTTGAGGTGCTTGATGTTACCGCGGCTGATGATGCTCAAAGATCTGCGTCGCCAGAGCAGGTGACAATGGATGTTGCCAAACAAGACTTTTCAAATCAGCACACTGTTCCAATATGCAGCGAAATCAACACTGAAATCTCTGTTGGAGAAGTTGTTCATGAAATTCCTGCACTATCAAAAGTGACTCAGTCCCACACGCCGCAAACGGGACTCACTGTAACAGAAGCGCAGGTGAACGAAACTGAAGGCATCTACGACGAGACATTCAAACGTGTCACCAACACAGCAGCTGTTAAAATAGAGTCAAACGAAGAATTAGTTGTGGGCGCCGACGTTGCCGTTGAATTGGAGGGGCAATTTCCAGCGCCACGTGTTCCGCATGCGGAAGTACCCCTGCAAGAATTTGTTGGGCATGAAGTCGCTTTACAGGTGGAGGTGGCCTCTCATGTACTTCCGGTAAAAATTCCATACACGCCAACCGAAACTGTCCAGGCAGAATCGAAACTGGACTCAACCGAGGAACTGCAGGTTCAGGTTGCAAACGTCGGTGAAAAGGAAGGATCACTTGAGCACTTTGCTCCGGACACAGACTCTGCTGACACTTCAATCGGAAAGCATGAGTCAGTCAGCGTTTGTGATGTCCAAACTCACGAGAAAGAGACAGTGTTGGAACAGTTGGCCACGAAAGCAAAAAAGACGGCTGTCGAAAAGGTGGAGGCAGTTGGCCACAAGTTGATCGTTCAGGAGGAGACCACACCCTCAGACGCTGTCACAAAGATAACGGAAATGCCAGAAAACTTAGAGCAAGCGGCAATGGAGCAGGGCGAACTTGAATGTTTGGTGGTGTCGCAAACCCAGGCATCGGAAAGTGAGACTGATTATAAAGAAAAGGTCGAGCCTGCATTCAGCATTCAGCCAGATTTAGTACCACAAGAAAGTGTTGAGGTTTCTTCCAATTTACCCTTGGATACAGAAAGGATGTACATGACCCCGGAGGTGAACGTGGAAAAAGCATTGGCCGGCGACATCTGTGCCCATATTGTTGCCCAAAACATTGAGGTCATTTCTGGCTTGCATGAAGGAAAATTTAGCGCCGCTGCACCAGATGAAGCCACAGCTACAACAGATCACATCCATCATAAGGGCCTGAAAGTTACAGAAATTGCATCTGGAGAGGTTGAAGATGCCCTTGAAATTACAGAAAAAGAAAGCAAAACAGCTGGTAAAAGCATTATTTTGAGCGAGTGCATTGCTGTCGATTCAGTAACGTCCCATGTTCAGGAGGTTCCGATGGCTGATGTCGTCGCACCTGAGAAGTCTTCTGCCAACATAGGAATGGACGCCTACGAGATTGCAATGAAATCGCAGGTTTACCACGACACAGGGCTAGCTCCTCTTGGCGAACAAGCTCCAGAAATGGAAAGTGCCGTCACGAGGCAAATATCCCAGACATCTGTCCTCATCACTGAAACAAATATCGGGGAGAAAGAGGGAATTCTTGCCAATTACCAGACTCCAAATTTGAAGCAATCTACAATCGATTTGGAAGAACATGAAAGCCTATCGATTCAGGCCGTTCAGTCCCACGACAGAGAAGCAGAGATGGAAATCCCAGCGACGGAAACAACCAAAGCACAAACAAATTTCACAGGTCAAACAGTTGCAATTACGGGGACTGTTGAAGCGAACGCATCACTGGCACCCTTATCCTTCAGCGCACCAGAGGAGAAGGAAGCGCAGTCCAGTCATACATTTTGCGAAAGTTTAACTGTGGAAGGTACACAGCCAACGGAGATGGAAGGATTATTGGAAATCAGTGACACTGAAAAAATGACAGCACTCGTCGATTTGACCGAAAACGCGAGTGTGGGAATCACAGAGATAAATGTGGTTGACAAAGAAGGTGATTACGATGGAACGCCAGCACCGCTCGAAACAAGGGCTCAACCTAGCCTAGAAGCATGGGTTGCCCCAGTGCAATCTGAACAAATGAGGGTGGAACAAGTTAGCCTGACAGAAAGAGACGTTCTTCCCGACTCACAGCAAGGTTCAATTTCCATTCCAGAAGCCGAAAGTCACGAAACCACGGACACAGTTTCGCACGAAATGCCTGGTGAATTTATAAAGCCTGAACAACCTGAGGAATTCAATGCAAAAGTTGAGCTATTACCTGAGAGGGCTCCGGTTTGCTCGGAAGTTACGCCAAATTTCAGCCTTGGCAAGCTGGATGAGATGGCCCCAGACGAGCGTTTTGCAAATGTTGAGCAACCGCTCCTTGAGAGTGTGATGACAGGCGAGAGCACTCAACTGGACACTACTAAAACACTAGAAACGGTCAAACCAGATTCGCATGTTGCTGACAAGACTATTATTGAGGCAGAGTGTATTGAAGCCCAGACAGTACTTTCAAACGATTCAGAAAAGGATATCATAAAAGAAGAAATTTTGATAGGTTCAGCTAGTGTGAGCTATTCTGGTCACAAGTCAGCTGTAAAATCGGAGACTGAAGTTGGGATGGCACCCGGGATTGTTGAAAGTTTAGCCCTTCCGCTAGCCACAGCGAAACCTAGCCAGGGAGAGCTTGAAGGATTACTCGTTACCGAGCATTCGCTGCCTGAGAAAGAAGGGGTCCCAGCTTTAGAAGAAAAGGATGCCCACACAGCAACAAGAGAGTTGATTCCGAATTTGTGTTTGGATATAACTGCCCCATCTTTACACGAGAGTGAAAAAGATATCGATGTCTCAGAAGTACCCGGACTGGTACAAGCATCAAGTAATATACCAGGAACAATTGTGGCAGTAAAAGAGGAAACCATCTCGGGCAATGATGTCGGTTTGCTGAAGGATTATGTCTGCGAAACTAAAGTTGCAGAAGCAGTGTCTCTTGCCCATGAGGAGCTTAGAGTTTCTGAAATACAAGCAACAGAAAAGGAAGGGTCAGTTATTTTGGAGTCTACAACCGAGGAGAAGGGTCAACCCTGTTTCATCGGCAACGAAACCGTAACAGTTGGAACTGTGATTGCTCATGAGAACGAGCAGGTCATGGATGTGGAGGAAATTGTTAGGCATGGTGAGGCAACACCAGCCTACAGCGGACAATTGGTTCCACTTACGAACATCACAGATACTCTGATTGGAGGCGGCGATATAGCAAGAACCGAACCATCATCGGGGCGCGGTAAAATTGATATTGACGCTTTTGAAATGCTCGAAGTTACAAACGTACAAGTGGCCGAAACAGAGAAACGACTAACTGCTGATGTGAAACCAGAAGGAAAAATAGCAGAAATTGACGTCGAGCTCAGCTGTAGTGTTACTGCCCAGTCAATAACACCATTCAGTGACACCTCAGATTTTATAGCGGGTGCAACGGTAACTGAAGAGGTCACGGAGACCAAAACGGATGCAAGTCGACCAACTGCTGTGGGATCCGAGGTCGTTCCATCCGAGAATATAACTCCTTTCCAGTCTGAGAAAATTGATAAAGAGTTTGCAGGAGTTGAGAGGTTGCTAGAGAGTTCTCTGAATGTGTCCCAAATTGTCACCGCAGAAGGAGAAGGGCAATTCGAGAAATTCTCTGCTCCTGCATCCAAACAAGGCCACGCGGAGTTCGAAGCGCAGTCCAGCGTCAACGTCGAATCAATTGTTTCCCATGAAAAAGAAGGGTCGAGCTACGCTCATCTGCAGCTACCAGTAATGCACGGCACATGTGCACGCGGTGAATTAGTGGGTCTACATATCACAGAGAAACAAGAAATTGAGCCTTTCACAGGCCCTGGAGACTTCGAAGAACTCAGGGTTTCGCCGGAGACTGCTGCTGCATTGTCCATCCCACATCTAGCTGTCACAGAAACCCATATTCAGCCAGGCGAAGTAGAAAATGTGTTGACAGCGGACGTGACTCCAGACTCAAAGTCTGCCACCAAGGAGCTCTCTTTAACTGAGAGCCTAACTGTTGAGTCTGTTGTCCCGTCAGACTCAGAGAAATATTTCGAGAAATCTGTTGAAGAAAATGAAGCAACATGCGAAATTGATTTTCACACTCATCTCACGCAAAGCGAAGTTGGTGGTTTGGAGATCACGGAATCCTTAGAAATTGTCTCAAGTGCTTCTAAAAAAGCACATCCTAATCAAGAAACACCACTTTCCGTTGTGGACGTTGTGGACACAGTGCTCGCAGACAAGGAAAAAGCCATGCCTGAAGACGTGTTACCCTTTGAACAAAACGCCGTCATGGAAATTGGCGAGGTTCAGAACTTGGAGACCACAGAAACTGTCATTCATGAGAAGGAATCTGAATTTACCAAAGGTGAGATGACTGTTGCTGAGGCGTCAATAGGCAGGTCTCCAGCTCACGATGTGCCATTATCGTCACTAACTGAAGCAGCCGATTCGTATGGTCCGTTTATGCAGGAGGCACCTGAATTCAGCTCGGTTCAAACGCGTGAAATACCGACCATCAGCCAACATCTGACCTCATCTGAAATCACATTAGCTGACTTTGAAGGTCAAATTGCTACCGAAATCCCGGAGAGCAAACAAGCAAAGAAAGTTGTTGGAGAAGTTGAAGGTGTGGAAATAACTGTCACTGAAAGTGCTGAGAAGGAGAGAGCTCTTGCTGAGAGGGAGACTCAAGAAGAAGCTTCGCCGATAGAGACAGTTGTGACTGAAAATGCCGTGACCGGTGTGGTGGTGTTTTCTCATCACACATCTGGTGACATATCAGAAGACACCGCAGCGTCCAAGACAGCGATTGCAGCCTTCACAGAACTCGAGAGCGTGCAGGTTTCACAAAGGGTAATTGCTGAATCGGAAGGAGAACTGGTCTCAGACACATTTCCCGATACCAAAAACGTTGGAGTTGGTGTTAACGAAGTGGAAAGCTTATCAATTACTGAAACACTTGCAGTGGAAAAGGAAAGTAAGCATGAAAGAGAGGATGTGGACACTGCCAAAGCTGAAGCTATCCTCACAGGTCTGATTGCACCAGAACAGACTGCCCACATGGTCGGGCAGAGTCACGCTGAACTTGACCTCACTAAACCTACCAAGTGCAGCGCCCAGTTAAACCTGATTCCTTTGGACACCGTGTCCATGTCAAGAAACCCTACCCTTGAAACGTCTGATGAAATGAGCCTGGCAAAACCAGTCCAGAAATCCGCCACTGTTGGAGTCACGCCGAAAGAAACCGTAAGTGAAAACATTGTTGTACCAACTGAAAAGGAATCTGATTTTGTTCCAGCCGAAGGTCCACAAGAAGGCAAAGGTCATGTGACAGTTTCCGAACACGTGACTGCCATAACCGAAGTTGTTGACACCGAAATTGCACTGGGAACTTCTGAATCTGTGGCTCCAATGACGACAAAAGCTAAGATCTCTCAAGATGCTGTGCAAGGAATCAACGTTGAAGACTTAACCACATACGGCGAAATTGGCAATTTAGTGGAAAAGGCGCCTGATGAACGTATTCCCACAGAAACATTTCAGACTGACCACCCTGTCTATGTTACGGATATTCGCGGCGAACTGGCCCCAGAAGAATTCCAGAGTTTTTACCAGGTAATCGAAAAGCACGCCAGCGAAGCAGTTGACAAGAGGAGAGCTCCGATATCAGAGGAAACAATACCAGCTGAATACCCTGAAGTGTTGGATGTCAAACCAACGCAGACCGTGATGGTTGGAGAAAGTTTAGACGCTGACGTGGGAGCCGCGGAAACTTCACAGCAAACCGCAATGGAAATGTACTCTGAACTCGACGAAGAACTCCGTGAGAGACGAATTGCCGAAGTTCAATTCGAAGAGGCTGAAAATGTAACCGTCTCCAGTGTGAATACCGCCGATAAGGAAGAAACATATCAACCAACTGAGAAGCCGCATGGTGTTTTGGCGGAGAGTTCTACAGATTTCTTAATCACACCGCAAAATATTGTCACCGAAATATTGGAAAATCCGGATCTGTTGGCCGAAACAGAGATGAAACCAGGCGTGACCAGCGTTTCACATGACTTGCTGAAGTCGGTCAGTGTGTTACAAATCGAAACTCAAGAGGCGGAAGCGGAATATCAGGCCGATGCAAAGCCAAACACGCAAAACGTCAGCTTCGGATATGAAGAGAAAGTTGCCGCCAACATTGAACAAACAGACGTATTGCAAACTGAAGGCGTGCTCGAGGAATACATGGCCTCTGGAAAAATTGCCGGACAGACTGTTATCCCGCATGAGGCACCGTTGGTTCAGGAGTCGCAACCTGAGGAGGCAGTTTCCGGATTTGAAAAAATGATACCGTCGAAAGGAATCGCTAAGATCGGTATAGACGCTGTCAGTGGTCTCTCGGTCACTGAAGTTGAAGAAGCTCTCAGGGAAGACTTGTTTTCCGAAACATTAAAACCAACCCATGAAAACGCGTTAAAAACAATCGAAGGCACAGAAAGCCTGAGTGTTTTGGAAATCACTAGCAACGAGTGCGAAGGCGACTTAGTGGAGAAAATCCCGATGAACATTTCTGGCAAACCGGGTTCAATTGAACAGTATCACATTGTTACAACACAAGTCATATCCGAAATGCAACCGCAAGAGAGAGTCCCGGATTCACACGTAGAACATAAAGCCAGTACAGCACAGACCATAAAAGAGGCCTTGGATATCACAGCAGCCGAGATCATGGAAGGTACAACAAAATTACAACCCAAAAAAGAATTGGAACTTACAGCTACAACAGATCTTCAAACCACATCATCCTTAGAAATTGTAGATCTGAAGTCATTGGAGCAAGAACTCATATTTGAGAAGACCGTACAACCAGAGAAGCACATAACCATTGCGGATATTGTTCCACATGAACACGTTTCAGTCACTCTCTGCGATTCTGAAATCAAGGAAGACGAGTTTATCCCGTCCAAAGTACCTATAAAACAATTAAAGGAGCACCATCAACCACAATCAAATCTTAAAACTGTTGAAATTTCAGAAACACTGACCGAGATGGCAGCTGAAGAATCGCCATTCCAACAACCGAAGCCAATCACAGCTCATCCCACCATAGCTGAGAGCATGCCCGTTGCTATTGAGCAAGTACAAGAGATTGCAGAAACTAAACCATTCAAGCCGTTTGACACTCGACCTCGAGCAGCTGTGGAAAAGGTTGAAGAGAGCAAATTGAAAACTGCCGTTGGGGAGTCAGTTTCAATTGATGAAGCTCCGGAGAAGGAGGTAGTTGCCTTGAAAGTGAGGAGGAAAAGTGTGGAAAGAGAAAAGAAAACGTTGGAGGAAGAAGAAGAAGAGGAAGTTAAAAAAGTGAGGGGAGTGATGAAAAGAGAAGGGGAGGAAGAAAAGCCAAAAGAAGAAAGTGAGGTTGAGGAGGACGAAGTGACAAAAGTGAAGAAGATACAGAAAAAACGAAAGCCAGACGAAAAGAAAAAGGTGAGAAAGGTAGGAGAGGAATCGGAGGAAGAGGAAGAAGAGGAGGTGAAAACTGTTAAGAGGGTTAAGGAGAAAAAGAAACCCAAAAAGCCTGAAGATAAGGAAAAGCAGGAAAGTGAAAAAAGTGAAGAAGAAGAAGATATTATCACGAAGGCGATTACGAGAAAAAGCCAGAAAAAACCAGAAAGGTTAAAACCAGATAAGGAGGTGAAGACCGAGAGCGAGGAAGAGGAGGAAGTGAAAAAAGACGAGAAGGTGAAGCTCAAAACAGAGCCGAAGAAAAAACCAAAGGTGGAAAAGAAACCTGAAATCGAAAAGGGCGAAGGTGAGAGTGAGGAAGAAATTGTAACGACAATCAAGACAGTCAAAAAGAGGCTGGGTGCACCAAAACCAGAAGATGAAACAATAGAAGAAGAGGAGGTTCTTGAGTTCACGACCGAGCAGCCAGTTCATGCAAAAGTTTCAGTTGTGCCGAAGGAGGTCGATGAGAAACCCAGACCGGAACAGGAAGAAATCGAAGAATTGGTCGTTATAGAAACACAAGCACAGTTTTATGAAGGCGGGGATGTGCCGGTTCAGAGAGAAAAGACGGTCACCACAACAAAATTCGAAACAGTACAAGATGACAAAACAGCCAGGCAAACGATCATTCGGAAAAAGGTGGTAAAGAGAGGTGTTGATCGAGAGGTCACAGTCCCAACATCAACAGTAGAAATCACAGAGTTGCCAACAGAGGAGGAGACAGAAACAGCAAAGGTCACAGAAATCGAGGAGGTGAAAACAACACCCAAGAAGCGGGGGCCGATCGTAGAACAATTGCTATCGGATGAAGAAATTGAAAAATACGAGTCTATTGACACAGAATTAATAAAGCGCAGAGGGTTAACGATACACCGGGCTCCGAGGTATCTGGAAGATCACGAGGACTACACATTTGATCTTGACACTGAAACACCTCACTTGCAAAGAGCCAGGGAAACGTATCAGCCGAAGCACATCGTCCTAATACAGGAGGACATACCACAAGATTTCACAAAGGAAATCAAACACTTTGAAGCACTTGAAAAAACTGCCAAGGAAAGAGTAATACCAATGAATTATATTCCAGTTTCAGCTGTTGTGGCTACGGAAGTTTCCGACGAGTTCAAGGTTAGAGAAACTCCTGCGGAACAAGAAGCGACAGTCTCAT
The DNA here is from genome assembly GCA_030068105.1 of Sinentomon sp. SZTP_YWyxl. Lineage (NCBI taxonomy): Eukaryota > Metazoa > Arthropoda > Protura > Sinentomata > Sinentomidae > Sinentomon > Sinentomon sp. SZTP_YWyxl. The sequence goes on along the minus strand of JASGXE010007309.1, from coordinate 30,933 downwards.
TGCAATTCCAGCAGGCTGTTGCCCAGACTCAGTCGAAGGAGATGGACACAGAGAGTGCGTTCGACGTTACAGCTCCAGAGATGGACAAAGCAAAAGTTTCGATCGATATTCTTGATGCTGTCAAGATTGAAGCTCAAATTCAGAGGATCAAGAGAGATATACCAAAGGATGTCGAACCAACTGTGGAAAAGGCGGAAGCCGTTATTTTACCGGTGGAGACATTTTCCGTGCAGGAAACTCTGACAGAAACCAGGGAACACGACATTGCAGAGTATCAACCCGTCACAGAGACCGCGAAAAAGAAAATATCAGAAAAGACGCCCTTGTCAACGGAGGAGTCTGTGATTTCAGAGAAAACTACCGACTTGGACCTAGAATCGCTTGATGAGGTGTCGGCATCCATGGACTTAATTCCTGAAGAGTCGTCAATGAGCGTTGACATTGTCGAGACTTCCGAGGGCGTCGTAGATTTACAAGTTCCTAGACAGCCCGTGGAGGGGAAGGCAACCTTTGCCATGAAGGCCGTTGAGAGCGTGACCATCTCCGAATTAACCTGCCAAGATAAGGAAGATGAGTATGTATCCGGATGGAAACCAAAGACAACTGTGGCAGAAAGCAAAGTGTCTGAACAGGAATCATTGTCCGTGTCACAAGTCGCCACCTCAGAATTGACTGAAAAACTTGGTGCGACGCCGAAGCCTCTATCTGAAAAAGCCAGTGCTGGTATCACACCGCAGCAGGCGGCTTCTATATTCGAAGTTGCTACTCAGGATAGCGAGAGCAAGTACGATTCAGATTGGAAACCCCAGTCATTCAAGGCCAAACCAGATATCACCGGACACGAAAATCTAACAGTGTCGGAGCTTGATGTAAACGAGTCCACCAAAATCCTTGAAGAATTGATCAAAGCTGAGACAGAGAGTGCAGAATCGTCCATGTCAGTACAGGAGTCCATCACGATCACAGAAGTTCAACACGAAGTCAAGGAATCTGATTATTCAAAGGAGTGGAAACCATTAACTTCCAAGGCAACAGAAACATTGCCGAAAGAAGACAACGTTTCGGTGACTGACTTCCATGCTATGGAAACTATAGCTACAATTCGAGACCAAATGCAACCCGACAAGGAGAAAGCAACATGTGAACTAATTTGTGAAAAATCAGTTTCCGTATCTGATGTGCGTTCCCAAGAGGTTGAGTGTGAGTATAATCCTGAGTGGAAGCCAAAAGGACATTATCTCGAAATGGAAATTGCTGACCAGGAGACCGCCACTATAAACCAAATTCTTCCCATTGAGTCAACAGGAGATTTCTCTGCTGATAGGAGACCATCAGAGGATTTGGCAACGCCAGAAGTCATTTTCCAGTTGCCAATTGCTGTCATTGAAATCTCAGCCGACGACAAAGAAGGTGCTTATCAATCTGCCTGGGAGCCAGAGAAATTTGAAATTTTGCCGGAATTTCTGGAGAGGCAAACCTTTACTGTCATGCAAATGTCTTCCCTGGAAGATGTTGGCAAACTTTCGGAAGAAGAGAAATCGTCCCACAAAGCCATCTCCGATATCTTGACGATGGAATCCTTAGCCGTTTCGAAAATCCAAACTCATGATCGCGAAGGAATATACGAGAAGAGTTTGGACATCAGCGAAAACCTTACGGGATCTTCAGTTGTGGAAATTGATACAATCTCAGTTGAACAGGTTCAACCATCAGAGTTACCAGGAAAAATGGACGAAGTTATCCAGCCCTTGCAATTCCATGCGTCTGCAGATGTTTTAGAAGAAAAATCAGTCGACATTTCTGAAACCCAATCTGCTGACAAAGAGGAGGAATTTGTGCCTGGTTGGAAACCGGAAGGAAAGACAGCCGAAATTAGTCTAACAGGCAGAGAGATCGTCTCAGTCGGTGAGATAGAAACAGCAGAGAGTGCTGGGCTCTCGGTAAAAGAGGAAGAAGCTCCACGTGATAAGGCAACACCAAGTTTAATTCAGTCCGAGCATCTTTTCGTCAGCGCAACGGAAACGCAAGACAAAGAGGATGAGTATAAAATCCATGATAAGACTCGAAAGTTCGAAGCAGATGTCTCAATCTCGGAGCAAGAGCCAATTGTTGTGGACATCGTCCAATCATCGGAATCAACAGGCGAGTCTCACGCAAAAGCAGAGCCTAAAAGTGAGACGGCTGATTTCAACATAATGGAAAAAATGACAATTTCAATCACTGAAGTGGAGCTTGCTCTAAAAGAAGATCGGTTTTCGCCTGAGAAGACCCCTAGTGGAGTCATTGCTCAATCTGGTCTCCCCGACGAGCAGCAATCAATCCAAGTGAAAGAGATTCACACATCAGAAGGAACTGAAACTGTAGCTGCTGCTTCGGTAGCAGACGTTGAGTCTGCAGATTTCACAATCATCCCAAACCTGCCTATATCTGTCGGCGAAGTCAGTATCGACCAAAAGGAAGGCAAGATTCAAGAAGAAGATATCCCTTCTCGCAGAGCGATAACATCTATACCAGAAGAACAGGGGCTTCTTGTTAAAGAGGTGACGTTATCGGATACAATTGACACACTTCCAGAAAAGCCAGAGCTTTTGGAAAGCCAAGCAAGCCCATCTGTAATCGGAAGGGAGACACTTACCTATCAAGAAACTCCAACGCATCTAAAGGAAGGCGATCTCAGCCCTGATGAATTCCCGAAACAGGTTCAGCTGGAGTCGCTGACTCAGGTCGATGAAATGCAGCCCCTTGAGGTGAAAGAGGTATCGCTTTCTGAGGAGGCGGATGCACTGAAGGAGAAATTGAAGCCCATGACGGACACAGCAGAGACAGCAATCGCAAGCAGCCTTGCATTCGGCATCGAAACAACTGAGACAAACGTCAAGGAAGGAAAGTACAAAGCACCAAGAAAACCAAGGGAACTTCAACCCCGGTCAACATTGGTTGAAAGTCGCTCCGTTACTGTTGAAGCACCATGCACCAGCGAGACGGCGACGCTATCAGAAGGAGCCATAATTCTCGAAAAGGACACGGCACACTTAGCTATATCAAGTCATGAGACTTTGCAAGTGGAGGAGATTACACCCGAGGACAAAGAGGGAATTTACAATCTTGGGGATAAACCAGTGGGAATAAAAGCAACGTCGTCATTTCCGGAACTGGAAAGCCTGCAGGTTGGATTAGTTCAAACTGGTGAATTCTCAACGGAAACTGTGGAAGAAAAAGCAGTGCCAGACACTGCGAGTCAATCACTGTTGGAATGCTTGGCGGCGAGCATATCGGAGGTTCAACCGTCGCTGAAGGAGGGCGAATACAAAACCGATAGGAGGCCAGATGCAGTCATCCCCGATTTCACCATCGGGCAAAGTAAATCAGTATCCATTTTCGAACAACCAACGATGGACACCATGGGTGACTTTTCAGAACGCCGGATTCTTGCAAAGGAGACAGCTACCACTGATGTCTCCCTGCAGGAAACCGTCTGCATTGAAGAGGTTTCTATGCATCAAAAGGAAGGAGAATTTGTTCCTGATAAGAAACCGAAAGAAGATTTGGCAGCGACAGCATTTTCGCATCAGGAGGGTCTAATGGTCAGTCAAATATTGACCGGGGAGAGGCCAGGGTCGTTTCAGGATAAACCTCTGATACAAGGGGAGCAAAGCAAATTTTCTCTTGTATCCCAAACTCCGGTTCAAGTAGAGAGTGTTGTTCCACACCAGAGGGAAGGGGAGTTTGTCCCCGGAGAAGTCCCAGCTGGAGAGTCCGCGAAAGGTACCATTCCTGAACTGGAAAGCATAACCGTGGAACAAACTGAAACCACGGAAGTTGCTGGTGAAACAAAACGAGTTCGGTTTGTGGAGGAACACGCTGGTGTGGAATTTTCAACGAAGAAGGCTATCCAAATTCTGTCGGCTGCAGCCCATGTCAAGGAGGGTGATTTTGAACAGATAACGATTCCGGAAGGCGTTCGACCTGAACATTCTGTTGGCGAGCACGAAAGTATTGCCATGCAAGAGGTGGAAACTGCCGAAGGGACACAACTGTACACTCCAAAGCCAGTTATTGCCAAAGAGAGCGCGTCAATTGAGTTTACGGTTCAGGAAACAGTAGACGTGAGGGAAACGTACCACCAAGATAAAGAAGGAGATTATACACCGGGCCAGAAAATGAAGGAAATGTCTGCGACACAGACAATTGACGAACTGCGAAGTTTAACGGTGTCCGATGTTATTCAATCCGAGCTTTCTCAGAAAATCAAGGAAGAGGTGGGTCCAATGTCAGATTCAGCATCCCCTTCTCTGGTTACCCAGGAGACAATTTCTGTCTCCGAAATTGAGTCTGCAGACAAAGAAGACGATTTCGTACCTGGAAAGGGACCGAAAGGAGACTCTGCAGAGCCGACAGTGTCACCACAAGAGGGCATCCAAGTCAGCGAAGTTTTGGCAGGAGAGCATCCTGGGTCGTTCTCTGAGAAGCCTCTCATCCCATGCGAGCAAAGCGATTTTTCATTGGTCTCCCAAACGCCAGTTCAGGTGGAAAGCGTTGTACCACATCAAAGAGAAGGCGACTTTGTACCTGAAGAAGCGCCAAAAGAATTTACAGCAAAAGGAGCCATACCAGAACAAGAAAGCTTGACTGTTGAAGAGACCGAAACAACGGAGAATGTTACTGAATCCAAAAAGGAGAGATTTATTGAGGAGCATGCTGATGTGGACTATACGACAAGGAAAGCCCTGGCAATTCAGGAGGCTACTTCTCACGTCAAAGAGGGTGAGTTTGAGCAGCGCAAGGCTCCAGAAGGTGTGAGGCCTGAGCACACGATTGGAGAGTACGAGAGTCTGTTGGTTCAGGAAGTAGAAACGGGAGAAGACACTGAATTGTACATTTCTAAACAAGTTGTTGCGAAAGATAGTGCATCTATGGAGTTTACACTTCAGGAGACAGTTTCAGTCAAAGAGGTTTACGAGCAAGATAGAGAGGGGGATTATGTTCCAGGTCAGAAAATGAAAGAGTTCTCCATTCAGCCGACAGTTGACGAAATGCAAGGTTTCACCGTGTTGGATGTAACTGCTGAAGAAGTTTCACAAAAACTTGAAGAAGCGGCCCGTCCAGTAACAGATGCTGCACTCCCATCTGTTGTTAGTCAGGAAACAGTGCTCGTGACAACAGTTGAGTCGGAGGACAAGGAAGGTGACTTTGCACCTGACAAGAAACCGAAAGGCGACTCAGCAGAGACAGCTTTCGCTCCACAAGAAGGTTTGGTTGTCAGCCAAATTTTGACAGGAGAACAACCTGGTTCATTTACGGAGAAACCACTTCTGCAAGGCGAACAAAGTGAAATCTCTTTGGTGTCGCAGAGGACTGTTCAGGTCCAGGCAGTAGTCCCGCATCAGAGGGAGGGTGATTTTGTTCCCGAAGAACTGCCTGCAGGTGTAACCGCAAAAGGATCGATCCCTGAACAGGAAGGCGTAACAGTTGAACAAACAGAGACAGCAGAAGCGACCAGTGAATCTAAACATGAAATGTTCATTGAGGAGTTTGCAGGAGTTGACTTTTCAACTCAGAAATCTTTGATAATCCAAGCAGCCTCAACTCACGTCAAAGAGGGTGATTTCAGACAGATCGTAGTCCCCGAGGGAGTCAAGCCTGAGCAATCGGTCGGCGAGCATGAGAGCCTTTTGATGGAAGAAGTTGAAACAGCAGAGGGAACAGAGTCGTACACTCCAAAGCGAGTTATTGCAAAGGACACCGCATCGACTGAGTTTACAATCCAAGAAACTGTGTCCGTGAAAGAGGTGTACCAGCAGGATAAAGAGGGTGACTTTTCACCTGGCAAAATGAAGGAGGTATTTCCAACTGCAGCAATTGACGAACTGCAGAGTTTAATGACCTCAGATGTTGTTCCCTCGGAACTGTCTGCCGTTTTTAAAGAAGAAGCAGTTCCACGCCAAGACTTAGCCCAGCCATCTCTAGTCCCACAAGAAACGGTTCTTGTGACAGAAGTTGAGTCTGAAGACAAAGAATCGGAGTATCTCGCACCAATTAAAAGAAGGGAATCACTGGCCGATTTTGTGATACCTGAAAGTCAGACGTTTTCCGTGTCGGAGGTGCAGACATCGGAAACGCCAGAAGACCTGGCCAAGCAACCAAAGCCTCACTCGGATATGGCCCAATCAATGGTCATCACTCAAGAAACCGTCTCTGTCTCTGAGATTCACTCCGGACAAAAGGAGTCGGATTTTGTACCAGGGAAGAAACCAGTTGGTGTTGTCGCAGGGCGTTCGATCGACGAACAAGATGCGTTTTCGATTTCCGAAACGCTAATAAGCGAGACACCAGCTGATTTGGCAAAGGATATAGTGCCTCGCTTGGATCAGGCTTCACCAAACGTAACAGCAACTGAATCCGTTATGATAACTGAAACCCTGCCCGAGCAGAAGGAATCCGATTATGAATGGAAAGGGGAGAGAGAGGTGTCAGCTCGCCCACAGATCCCTGAGCTGGAAAGTCTGGCAGTGTCAGCAATTGTTCCAAGTGAGCTAGAAGGAATTCTGCCTGAAGAAGAAACGTCTCCTTCTGACTCAGCAAACGTTAAGTTCGTTACTCGACAGACAATCTCTGTCAGCGAAGTCGAGTCCGGCGAGAGGGAGACAGACTTCAAGAGAGATACTGTTCACGGACATTCAGCACACAAAGTTTTCACCGAATTAGAAACTCTCAGCGTCCAAGATGTTCAGCTTGGTGAAATTCCGAGCATTTTAGAAAAGTTTACGAAACCGTCCAAGGAATCTGGCCATGTTACAGTTGTACCGCAGGAAACTCCATCACGGTTCGAAATTGAGTCCCAGGAAAATCTAGGCGCGTACAAGCCAAGCGATGTATCCATGGTTTCGGCTGAGCACACCCTTTCAGAGCTCTGCAGTCTCAATGTGTCAACTCATCAGCTGGGAGAGCAGACCGGGTTGTTTGCCAAGGTGCAGTCACCTCAAGAAGAGTCAGCTCAACAATCGCTCATTTCTCAAGAAACAATCTCAGTTACAGAGGTGGAGTCCAGTCAAAAAGAAGCCTATCATGAGGCCCCTGAGAAACCTAGGGAAGGCCAAGCGAAGGTTATCATCCCCGAGAAAGAATCCCTGAATGTCGGCGATGTGCAGCCAGAAGAATCCACTGATGAATACAGTGTGGAGAAAAAACCGCTGTCAGCTACGGGAAAACCAGATATCTCAGGACATCCAATCGCTTCAGTCGCTCGCGTGGATGTCGATCAGAAAGGAAGGGGAATTTAAACCAGACATACTGAAGTTAAGCCAGGCAGAAACGACATTCTTGGAGCAGAGGAACTTGAATGTGCGACAGGTCCTTGCCGATGAAATCCCAGGTAAATTCCGCCCGGAAGAAGTAGAAGAGGGCAAGGGAAAGCCATCCTTACAGACAGCGGAGCCACTCTCTGTTTCCGATGTTAGAGCAGACCAATCGCTAAGTGAACTGAAACCGGATGACTCGTTCACCGAAGTCGAAGCCGAGACTCTTTATCCTGAAAAGGAGACTATTTCTGTAAAGGAAATAGCAGCCGGCGAAACAACCGCAGACTTTTTGAGCAGTGCTCTGGCGTCGACGCAAGAAGCCGCACCTGACTTCATTGTTAGAGAATCCATTAGCGTAACTGGAATAGAGATGGCCGACAAAGAGGGTGTATTCAAGCCCAAAGAAAAACCAACAGGTGTGCAGGCTCTGCAGAGTTTCCTGGAATCCCAAATGCTCTCCACAAGGGAGACGCTATGCCAGGAAACTGTAAGAGAATTTGACACCAAACCGGACTTCCTGAAGGAAACCGGCCGCCAATCAATTTTGACAAAAGAATCGATTAGTGTCTCCGCTGTTGAAGCGCAACAAATCGGAAGCGAATTAGTCGAAGAAGAAAAGCCGAAAAGTGGACAGGCAACGGCCAGCATCCCTGAAACTGAGACTTTCTCAGTGAAGGAGGTGAAATCGGAGGAGTTTGCCGGCATCTTTGAAAAGGAATTCAAACCGAGCACTGAAAAAGCAAAGCCTGGTTTGATTATGCAAGAGTCTATTACGGTGTCGGAACAGTCATCGGATATAAAGGAAGGGGAACACATTGCTGAACAAATGCCAACCAGTGCCAAAGCGGATGCCGCCTACCCCACTTCCGAAAATTTAACGGTTAGTGTGCCGGATACGAGAGAAAGCGCAGGGTCATTCGAGGATCGGCCGCAGCTCACCGAGAAGGCGCAGAAACAAGTGATTGCTCAGGAAGGACTGACTGTTACATCAATTGAGACCGCACAGAAGGAGGAACCAGACATCAAACGGGACACCCCATCCAAATTGAAGGCTCAGAGCAGTATATCTGAGACAGAGCCAATTACAATATCCCAGATCGAAACTCGTGAACTTCTGAAGGAATTTGAAGGGCGCATCGATGTCGACGAGGAAAAAGCTGACATTGGAATCATAACACAAGAGCAGCTTACGGTAACGCAAATCACACCTGCTGATAAGGGAAACATCTACAAGTCCGGGGAACTGCCGCCCGGTGTACGTGCTTCGGCGAAGATTCCTGAATCCGAAACAGTCTCTGTCGGAATAGTCGAAATGCGAGAAAATGTTAGCCCCTTTCAGCAGGGCGAAACACCATCGCAGCAAGTGAGGCCATCGATGATAACACAGGAGAGCATAACGGTTCTATCCATTGAGACGGAGTTGAGAGAAGGCAGGTATAAACCGGGGGAAGCGCCACCAGGCATGCACGCGCACGCACGTTTTCCAGTTGCGGAGACACTGACTGTCGGCCAAATCGAAACTCGGGAAATTGCAGGCGAGATCGAAGGAGCGCCTACTCCTCACACCGAAAGGCTTGTGCCCTCACTGGTAACTCAGGAGACTCTCATCCGTAGCTTGGTTGACACTAGTCAGAGAGAGGAGCCACTTCTGCCCATGGAGATGCCGAAGGAATCACGTGCCACGGCGATTATTCCAGAGTCCGAAACCATATCCGTCGGACTCACAGAGGCCCGCGAAATCCTGAAAGAAATCCCAGGAGAAGAGAAACCATCAGAGCAAGCGGACTTTGAGATCATGCCGCAGGACACCTTCGAAGTTTCGGAGACGCCTACCCATATAAAGGAGCGTCCATTTGAGGAGGAGAAGCCAAAAGAAGGACGGGCCCATAAAACAGTAGGCAGAGTGGAGTCGATAGAAACCAGCGTCGTTTCCCTTGGTGAAACGTTTGACGAGTTTGCTGCTCCAAAGCCACGATCAGCTTTAGCAGCACCTGGAGTAACTCCCGAAGACACGGCTACAATATCCGAAGATTTACCTTTGCAACGTGAGTCCGAGCTTGATGTTGAAAAGCCAGTGCAATTCAAAATCGAGCCAACCACACATCCAGAATTTGCAGAAGCCGCACAACTGGGGGATCTACAACCAACGCAAGAGGCGCCAGTTGAAGCACCCAAAGAGATACCCCTTGAAGCCGATGAAGCCGAGCAAATCCAAAAGGCCAAAAAGAAAAAGAAGCGATCCGTCACTTTTGCAGATGGTAAGCCTGAAGAATTTCCCGTTGACATTGTTCCGCTGGAGGAATCCCACGAGGAAAAAACGGTCACGGTGTATCAGGAAATTGCGCACGATTTGGACGAAGATGAGACCGTGCAAGAAAAAATCAAACCGACCCAGGATACAATTGTCTCAGAGGTTCCCGTGGTTACGGAAGTTACTCCTGAGTACCAAGTTGAGGACCTTGAAACTGAGACGCCAAAGTTGAGGAAACCTACTCTGACGAAAGTGGAGGATGTTACCGATAAAGCTGAAGTAGGGACGCAGGAGTTGCAGGTGGGCAAGGAGAAGCCCGCAAAGAAACACAAGCTTGAGAGGGTGAAGATGGAGAAGGTAGAACCACAGTACGGCGTGATGGAGAAAGTTACCTTGAAAAAGGCAAAAACGGTAAAGTTGAAGCTCGAGAAGACAGAATTGGAAAAGGTTGATCTGAAGAAGGTTGAATTCGAGGTGCCCGAAGAAGAACTTTCTACAATGAAACAGGTGTCGTTGAAGCCAATGAAAGCGACCATAAGCGAAATCGGTGAGGTGCCCCTTGAAGAGGAGGAAGAAAAACCAAAAGCTGTAAAACCGAAGAAACCAAAAAAGAAGAAACCGTCGCTTGAAACAGCGGAGGAGGTGGAGCTCGAATTCAAGCCACAGAAACCAGCGGAAGAAGATATAACCACCGTGACCCTGACCGCGCGCAAGACTGTTTCCGAAGCTGAGGAGGTACAGGAGACGCTGGTGCTCAAAAAGCCTCGTAAATCGAAAGACTCTGTTACGGATGAGGAAATCACGGAATTTCAGGCGATAAAGCCGAAACCTGAGGAGGCATCGGTGAAATACGAAGAAACGGAAGAAGTGACTGTGACAAAAACCATCGAAATGAAGAAGCCATTGGAACAGAAACTTGCTCCGGAAGAGGTGGAAACCGCCGTCTCTGTGACATTGAAGAAACCGGATGAGGCCAAACCAGAAGTTACTGTTGAAGGATTGGAGCTCGAAAGTGCTGAAGTGGGAAAGCCGAAAAAGCGTTTACTCCTTGCAAAGGAAACACCGTCAACTACTGAGACTGGGGAAGAGGAAGTGACTGAATTCACACTCTCCAAACCAATTGGGGAAAAGCCACTCATTGTCCAGGAGGATGAAACAGTGCCAACGTTAAAAGCCTATGTTCCCGAATCAATCGAAGCAAAAACGCCTGAAGAGAAAGTTGTCGAGGAAGTGGAGGAAAAGGTTACCTTGAAGAAACCTAAGAAAAAGAAGCCGAAGGTTGAAGAATTAGAAGAGGAAGTGGTGGTTCTTAAAAAACCGGAGGAAGAAAAACCTGTTCCCGAAGAGATTGCGGAAGTTGTGGTTCTGAAAAAGCCGGTTGAAGAAAAACCAAAAATAGAGACGCTTGAAGCGGTCGAAGAAAAGGTTACGCTGAAGATACCTGAAAAGAAGACACCACCTGGCGAAGAAGTGGAAGAAGTTGAAGAAGTCATCACTCTCAAGAAACCCGAGGAAAAACCAGAGAAAGAAATTGCAGAGGTTGTTGAACTTAAAATGCCTGCAGAGAAAAAGCCGACGGAAGAAATTGTGGAAGAAGTCGAAGAAAAAGTCACACTGAAAAAGCCGAAAAAGAAAAAGGGTAAAGTTGAAGAAGCAGAAGAAGCTGTCGTAACACTCAAAAAGCCTGAAGTAGAAGCTCCAGTTGCTGAAGAAGTTGTCGAAGAGATTGTTCTGAAAAAGCCTGTAGAAGAAAAGCCAAAAATAACCGAAATTGAGGAAGTCGAAGAAAAAGTTACATTGCGAAAACCTACCGAGAAAAAACCAGTTGTTGGTGGAGTTGAGGAAGTGGAAGAAATTATCACTCTAAAGAAACCCGAAGAAAAACCAGAAGAAAAGCCGGAAGAAGAAGTAACAGAGGTTTTAGTGATCAAAAAGCCCCTCGAGGAAAAGCCCAAAGAAGTGATCGTAGAAGAAGTTGAAGAAAAAGTCACGCTGAAAAAGCCGAAAAAGAAAAAACCCAAGGCAGAAAAAGCAGAAGAAGCAGAAGAAGCTGTCGTTGTTCTCAAAAAGCCTGAGGAGGAAAAGCCTGCTGCTGAAGAGATCGCAGAAGTTGTTGTGCTGAAAAAACCTGCTGAGAAAAAACCGGTTGTTGAAGAAGTTGACGAAGTGGAAGAAATTATCACTCTAAAGAAACCCGAAGAAAAACCAGAAGAAAAGCCGGAAGAGGAAGTAGCAGAGGTTTTAGTGATCAAAAAGCCCGTTGTGGAAAAGCCTAAAGAAGAGATAGTGGAAGAAGTTGAGGAAAAAGTCACGTTGAAAAAGCCTAAAAAGAAAAAACCCAAGGCTGTTGAAGCAGAAGAAGCTGTCGTTGTTCTCAAAAAGCCAGAGGAGGAAAAACCTGCTGTTGAAGAGATCGCAGAAATTGTTGTGCTGAAAAAACCTGCAGAAGAAAAGCCAAAAGTTACCGAAATTGAGGAAGTTGAAGAAAAAGTTACCTTGCGGAAACCCGCTGAGAAAAAACCGGTTGTTGAAGAAGTTGAAGAAGTGGAAGAAATTATCACTCTAAAGAAACCCGAAGAAAAACCAGAAGAAAAGCCGGAAGAGGAAGTAGCAGAGGTTTTAGTGATCAAAAAGCCCGTTGTGGAGAAGCCTAAAGAAGAGATTGTGGAAGAAGTTGAAGAAAAAGTCACGCTGAAAAAGCCGAGAAAGAAAAAACCCAAGGCAGAAGAAGCAGAAGAAGCTGTCGTTGTTCTCAAAAAGCCAGAGGAGGAAAAGCCTGCTGCTGAAGAGATCGCAGAAGTTGTTGTGCTGAAAAAACCTGTTGAGAAAAAACCGGTTGTTGAAGAAGTTGAGGAAGTGGAAGAAATTATCACTCTGAAGAAACCCGAAGAAAAACCAGAAGAAAAGCCGGAAGAGGAGGTAACAGAGGTTTTAGTGATCAAAAAGCCCGTTGTGGAAAAGCCTAAAGAAGAGATTGTGGAAGAAGTTGAAGAAAAAGTAACGCTGAAAAAGCCGAAAAAGAAAAAACCCAAGGCAGAAGAAGCAGAAGAAGCTGTCGTTGTTCTCAAAAAGCCAGAGGAGGAAAAGACTGCTGCTGAAGAGATCGCAGAAGTTGTTGTGCTGAAAAAACCTGCTGAGAAAAAACCGGTTGTTGAAGAAGTTGAGGAAGTGGAAGTAATTATCACTCTAAAGAAGCCCGAAGAAAAACCAGAAGAAAAGCCGGAAGATGAAGTAGCAGAGGTTTTAGTGATCAAAAAGCCCGTTGTGGAAAAGCCTAAAGAACAGATTGTGGAAGAAGTTGAGGAAAAAGTCACGTTGAAAAAGCCTAAAAAGAAAAAACCCAAGGCTGAAGAAGCAGAAGAAGCAGAAGAAGCTGTCGTTGTTCTCAAAAAGCCAGAGGAGGAAAAGCCTGCTGCTGAAGAGGTCGCAGAAGTTGTTGTGCTGAAAAAACCTGCAGAAGAAAAGCCAAAAATAACCGAAATTGAGGAAGTTGAAGAAAAAGTTACACTGCGGAAACCTGCTGAGATAAAACCGGTTATTGAAGAAGTTGAAGAAGTGGAGCAAATTATCACTCTAAAGAAACCTGAAGAGAAGCTAGAGGAAAAACCAGAAGAGGAAGTAACAGAGGTCATTGTGATCAAAAAGCCCGCTTTGGAAAAACCCAAAGAGGAGATTGTGGAAGAAGTGGAAGAAAAAGTAACCCTGAAAAAGCCCAGCAAGAAAAAGCCCAAAGTTGAAGAAGCAGAAGAAGCTGTTGTAGTCCTTAAAAAGCCTGAAGAAGCTGCTCCAGTTCCTGAAGATGTTGCAGAAGTGGTTGTGCTGAAAAAGCCTGAAGTCGAAAAGCAGAAAGTTTCTGTAGTTGAAGAGGTTGAAGAGAAAATCACGTTGGTGAGACCATCCGTCGAAAAGCCCGTTGCTGTGGAAACTGAAGAAGTGAAGGAAATTATAACCTTGAAGAGACCAGATGAAAAGCCGGAGGAGGAAGTCGCCGAGGTTGTTGTCCTTAAAAAACCGGCAGAGGAAAAGGCCAAAGAGGAGATTGTGGAGGAAATAGAAGAGAAGGTCACACTGAAAAAGCCAAAAACGAAAAAGCCGAAGGTCGTTGAAGCAGAAGAAGCCGTTGTGATCATTAAAAAGCCAGAAGAGGAAAAGCCTCTCACTGAGGAGATTTCAGAAGTAGTTGTGCTGAAAAAGCCCGAAGGCGAAAAAGCTGAGACAGGCTTAGTTGAGGAAGTTGAAGAGAAGGTTACACTTAAAAAGCCTAAAAAGAAGAAGCCAGCAGCGGAAGAGGCACCAGAGGTCGAGGTTTCACTGAAGGTTACAAAACCTGAAAAAGCCGACGCATCAAAGGTTGTAGAGGAAGCAGAAACTGTAGCGACAGTAACATTGAGACCCAGCATTGACGAATTGCCGACCACAGCTGAAGAAGTGGTGGAAACCTTCACCGTGAAAAAAGAAGTTCCCACCGAGAAAATCGAGGATGAGATTCACGAAGAAATTTTGCTGAGTCGACCAACAAGAAAGGAGTCGATCATTGAGGAGGAGGAAGTCTCCGTGACCATACCAATTGGCAAAAAGAAACCAAAGAAGGATAAGGAGGTTAAGGGCGAAATAACAATCAAGGAGCCCGTGATTCAAAGGATTCGACAGGAAGATATCAGCCAAGAGATAACTATCAAGGCCTCGAGATACGAGGAACTCGAGGGGGACTTTACTTTCACAAAGAAACGGCCGTCGAGAGAGGTTCCTGTGGAGGAGGTCGCCGAAGCGTTGACAATCAAGAGAGAAGTGCCGGTGGAGGTAGAAGGTGAAGAAATTGTCGTGGAAGAAATCATTGAAGGTGAAGAAGGTCCCGAAGAGGGCGAGACTGTCACTCTGAAAAAGCCGCTGGAAATCACGGAGGAAACTCCAGCGGAAGCAACGCTTAAACGTCCAATCAAGAAGGAGGTGGAGGAGGAGGTTTCGGGTGAAGTATCGGAGGTAGTCACCATAGAAAAGCCCAAGAAGAAGAAGAAAGCAGCCGTTTCTGAGGAGGTCGAGGAGGTCACTGAAAAGATAACGCTGAAGAAGCCAAGGGAGGAGGGTCCAGAAGATTCGGTCTCCGAGGAGGTCACTCTGAAGAAACCGGCTGCCCGAGTGGAAGAGGTCGTTGAGGAAACGGAGGAAGTTGGAGAGGAATTTGTACTTCCCCTGAAGAAAGACAGAAAACCCTCTGTGGAAGCGGAAGAGGAGGAAACGACCGAAAAAGTAAAGCTTCAGAGAAAACCGAAGAAGGAGATTGTCACGGAGGAGTTGTCTGAAGAGGTGACCATAAAGAAAACAGTGCAGGACGAAGAAAGGGAAGAAGAGGGCGTAGAAGAAGAGTTTACGGTGACCAGGAAGAGGGAAGATGAGGAGCGAGAGGAGTCGGAAGCGGAATTCAAGCTGAAGCGTCCGAAGAAGCCAGAAACGCCAGAGGACCAAGAGGCAGAAGTCAAAGAGACGGTGACGATAAAAGCCAAGCAGAAAAAACCGAAAGTGGAAGAGCAAGAAGATGTCGAGGAGAAGTTCGTGATCAAGCGGAAGCCAAGGAAGGTCAAGCAGACAGATTTCGAAGAAACTGAGGAGTCGATTCCAATCAAGATACCTTCCAGGCCAAAGGAAGCACCGAAAGCAATGTCTGAAGGTTAGATACTGCTGATTTTTTTATTAATTTTACGTCGTCTTAGGAGGGACTGTTTCCGTGCTGATATCATATCTAAAACGCCAGTTCAGAGATTAAAAAAAGTCCGACATTTTTATATTTCATGTCTGCAAATGCAAGAATTAATGTTTGGTTATGAAATCACCTTGAATCGTCAATTGTTGGTCATGCAAATACTTTATTTTATGCTATAGTCAATTTCTGAAAGGCCTAATCAGCTCTTGCTTTTCTCCATTGACCTGCCAGTTACGATTGCGGCAGTTGAAATTGGCATTTTGAAACATTACATTTTACTCCTCTGCAAAGAAAGAAGTTGCAGTTGATGACGATACGAAGATTTTTGTTTTGATGGAGGAGACGTGGAGAGATGCTTACAACGGAATTGTAAACAGTGCTCGTAGCCTTAAACGAAAGCAAATGTTTTGTCATTTGATTTGCCCCGTTGTCAGTTAGGCCATCATTCTGGGTGCTATCGTTGACAATCGCACATTTGAAGTTTCAGAATGTCTTAGCCGTTGCTCAGAAAAAACGCGAAAGTTGTTTATCATTGCCACCGATGATAGAAAACCCAACTTTTTTGAAAACTTTTGTTGAAAAAATGATGGAGAGTTCCAGTGTTTCAAATCACAAATGAATAATTCTTTTCACATTCTACAAGCTTTTGCGGTTGTGTTATTTTGTTCGAACTGAGAGGAACTGGGAGAACTGAGATAGTAATGAGTTATTGCCTAAGGTGGGGTCTGTATCTCAAAAGTTACAGGCAACTTCCCAGAACTTGGATGTAAGAAATCGACAGGGTATAAATATCAACTGTAAAACGGTTTTTTAACATATTTTCCTTCCCACGCCATGCAGATGTCACTCTCAGCATAATTCAAACAGTTGCCGAGTTCGAACAATCACGTAAGTTTATCGCTCGTAAATCTTATGGTAGTGGAGTGAAATAACTCGTATATTCATTCATATTCATTGCATTTCAGGGAGTTCTTACGACCAAAGAGTGGAGGGCACTAAATTAAAGAGAATGACTCTGGTTTTCCTTCTCAATTGTCAAGCAGATTGCACTGAAAAATGTCATGTGGAATTTCCAGGTCTTAGATTGGAATTGTAAAGTAGTTGGAAAAAAATTGATTCCGTCAATTTCCTGACGCCTCTGGTCTTGCGATATTTCCCCAAAAATGACTCCAATATCGGCACAGAACATCGCAAAGATAGTCAATTTTAACTCTAACCCAATTATGTCCTGATTCGTAGATTTTGCCTCCGCTTTTTTCGAACATGAGTGTCTGACTGCACACAGAAAAAGGACATTTGCATTATCCTCTTCGAATTCAGTAAATTTTCAATAATCAGCTTCATTTTCGTGACATGTTGAAGGCATTGATTTTTATCACGGTGTACCTAGATTTCTTTCAGCCCTTTTATCCGGTTGTGGACAAAGTGGCATGTGGTCCTTCTAAAAAAATGTTCCCTTATTTCTTTTGTTGAACAGGGACGGAAGAAACGGTCGTTGTCGAAGTCCAGGAACACGACGTTTATTATGCAATCTCATCGTACATCGCCGAAAATGAAGACTGCATCAATTTGACTGAAGGCGACCGGCTTTATGTCTATGGTTAGTCTAAACACATGTCCAACCATGTATTTTCCCAGGGGTCACCATGACTTGAAAACGGCGATCGAAACGTGCATGTGCAAATTTTGATCCATTACGTCGACCAATCTCTAAAGGAATTTAATGAAAAAAATTTCCGGCATATAGTTTCTAACCTGGCAATTTTTTTTGTGAGATGCCGATCATTTTGTTCCCTCAACACTTCTCACCTTCAGTTCAACACTTTTCGTTGTCTTCAGTGGAACCAGGACGAATGGAGCTAGATAGTGTGTCCTCTGAGAGAAAATTGCATTGTTGCGTCATCATTCGCTGTTGCCTGCCGGTAGAGCGGCGCTCACGTCAACAGTTCATCGACAACGTGAAAAGGAAGACATGCGAGTGAATGGCGGACCGCGGTGCGATGCCCACAGAAAGATAAATATTTCCTGAACAAACCCACGGATTTTGAAGTGGTTGCATATGTTGCAAAGCTAAAAAATGAGCGCTTCCACACATGTATAATGATCCCAACCTTTCGTCGGGTAAAACTCCTAAATCATTCGAGAAACAAAAGTGCTCAAGTTTCGATGTTACAAAATTCCGGGTTCCTGCCAGGTATTTTCAAAGATTGTGCAATTTTTTCCGTTACAACATGGTTACCACCTGCGGAAGAGTTGTAGAGGAAGTCTTCTGGTTTCCAAAAATACCAAAATCGTTGAATTTGAACACCATTTAGCAATTTTGTGAACAGAGCCAGCGCGACATGGCAGCATCGTTTTGTCTTTGAGCGGGGAAGAGGCCGCGACTCCCTTGAAATCCCTGGGAGTCGCGGCCTCTTCCCCGCTCAAAAACGAAACGATGCTGCCATGTCGCGCTGTCTCTTTTCATAAAATTGCCAAATGGTGTTCAAATTCAACGATTTTGGTATTTTTGGAAACCAGAAGACTTCCTCTACAACTCTTCCGCAGGTGGTAACCATGTTGTAACGGAAAAAAATGCACAATCTTCGAAAATACCGGGCAGGAACCCGGAATTTTTTAACATCGAAACTTGAGCACTTTTGTTACTCGAATGATTTAGGAGTTTTACCAGACGAAAGGTTGGGATCATTATACATGTGTGGAAGCGCTCATTTTTTAGCTTTGCAATATACGCAACCACGTCAAAATCCGTGGGTTTGTTCAGGAAATATTTAACTTTCTGTGGGCATCGCACCGCGGTCCGCCATTGACTCGCATGAATTACGCTTCTGTCCGCAGATGATACCCCCTTGAAACTCCGCAATCCAGCAATTACAGTTTGGCAACACGAAGATCCCGGAGTTACTCCACTTCTTCCTTAAAGCATTAAGGATCGTTCACACAGAGCTGAAGTGGAGTAGAAATTGAAGGTGACGTGGCGAGTGGCGTGGAGTGGATTCCACGTGGATTCCACGTCTGATTTAAAACAAAATCAGACGTGGTTTCGACGCTTCGCAGGTGGACTCGAAAACGCAACGAGCGACTGCCGCAATTGAAAAACTTGTTGCTTTGGTCAATGTTCGTGCTGCATTTGTGGCGCGTTGGAGATTTCCTTGTCCTTGTGTTCGCTTCCATTCAATTCGGGGACTGAAGTTTTTGCTCACATATTCTTTTCCGGATGCGTAAAGTATGGCCTTTCGGTCTCAATATTGAGGACATATGCCTGAAAGTGTGAATTTTTGGATACAAAAATGCCGCTTCGGCCTTTTCACAAAACGTGCAAAATATGCAATATGTGTAAAATATGCAAAAAGCCAGTTAGATGGCACAACAATCGAATGATGCGAATCGCAAAAAAGCGGGGAGCTGAAAACCCAATAACATGAGATTACATGCAAATGAACACATATCCGTGCACTGCAATGGTTGTCGCCAATGCGTTGTGGACAAATCAAGTAAATGCCTAGAATTTCTGGAGCTCCCATTTCGTGGAGGAATTGCCGACTGCCTGAACCGGAACCCAAATTCTGAAATTTCAACAAGGGCAGACGGAGAATTTCGTGTTTTTTAACTGTTGCGAACAAAACACCATCTTCCCTTCCTCAAGAAAACTATTCGGTATCATCCCTTTTCCCTCGATCAATTACTGGCTGGAAAGGCCTCTCTGCTGACATCCACCTTCCCTACGGAAAAAGCAGGTTTTTTCCATGGCAAAAATCCATGGATAATCCATGGAAAAAACTTAGGGTTTTGTGACCATGGATGTCATGGAAAATGCATGGCTTTTCCATGCTAAAAAGGCATGGCTCTAACAACATGCGCTTTCCACTCTTTGTCGATGAAATTTGGCTTTATACAATTTTAAGAGCCATAATGTGGCGAAAAGCTATCCAGAAGGTGGCTTATAGCCACTCTTTCAACATGTCACTGGATCGATATTCGAAAAAAGGCTCAATATATTGAACATTCAAGTCGCAATAACAAAAATTATGATATGAAATTGAGTTTACATCTCGCCACATTAGAACTGACCGTGAAGACCTATTTGAAGCGAAGAAATTAATTTTGGTAGTTCAGGCGTTAAGCGCAAATGCAAGAAAAAATAAACAGAGGAAAGGGATCGGGAAAAATTATCGACGGATGTGATGGCAAGGCACTTTTTTTCAAATTGACTGTTAAGAGCCAAAGACCGCACCACTTCAGGGATCTTGCAAACCAAAATAATTTATTGGGCTTTGGACATATCGATAGGTTTGGCCCGAATTCCATGGATTCACTATGGAATTTCCGTGGTGGTCGAGGATCATGGAATTTCCATGGCGTATCCATGGATTTTGAAACTCCATGCCCTTTCCATGATTTTGCCATGACAATTCCATGAACCAAAACATTCTTGCGTTTTTTCATGCCAAGCATGAATTCAATTTTCAATGACAAGCATGGAAAATCCATGGAAAAACCTGTTTTTTTTTCTGCAAGGGTTGCGTGAGTATCTCGCACCGCGACTCCAAGGCCTTTTGTTCAGGATGTTTTAACTGGCGGAAGATATACATATGATCTGACTTGCAGGATGGGGATCGAGATTCAACGCGGAAACACCGCATATTCAGAATCCCCATCCTTAACTACCTATGGAAGACCCATCAAAACTCAACGTGCGATATGGAATCCCGCTCAAAATTCAACGCCATTTTGGATTTGCTTTTCATAACAATTAATTCACTCAATTAAGAATGTAATTAGGTGCTTCTATTTGCCTTGATTTCACCATTTAATCTCAGAGCCGTGTTTGTCCTGACACAAACTCGGAAGAGTCGTAAATACAAAAAGAATTTGTGTTTTGATATAATCTTGCCATGCTGTTTAGATTTATACAGTTCGTATCAAAAGTGACACCAACGATACGAATAGAGCTGCAATTTTTCATTTGCGCTGTCTAGCGATAGCAAAAATATGCAAATGACGTTCATTGTTTCATGCCTGAACAGGGTGTGTCTGTGTGCAATTTGAATGTTTTTTTTTCGTTTTTGAAGAGGTGTGTTCTTTAAAGGTCTTAAAAGTGAGGTCTGTGATGTTTTGCAACACCAGTTTCCAGGACGACTGACATCCTTCGGGGGCGACAGTCCGTACCGATCCCGCAGCCCTGATTTGAAACCCCCGCAGACTTCAACCTCTGGGGGTATGTCAAGGGAACAGACTTCAAGCCTCCCTATGTGCCAGAGACACTGGAAGGCCTGCGGGGTAAGACATTGGACGTAATCAGAGGCACTGACCAGGAAACTCTACGAGTCGTCCTCAGGATACGACTGGAACAGTGCCTCAAGCCTCAAGGCTGAAGGACGTCGTGAGCGCAAGAGTACAGAAGGCACTAGAAGATGAGACTGCCCTGTTCTCAAAATCCTTCCAAACCAATAGAAATCAAATGAATGAGGCAAAAACTTTAGCCAAACTTTCGGTTATGTTTTTTTGGCCACTGGCTTTGCTCTCGGGTTGCTGCCAGCTTTTTCGTTCATATCTTCAAAAAACTCAAAAATTGTTGAAAAGGCAAATCGACAACTATAAAGGGCGAAAAATCACAAAATAATGAGCGCAATGCTCAATAAAATATACTTATAGGTACAGCATACTCATTGATTGATTGATTGATTCTATATTTTGGGAGTTTCCTCCTCTCAATATTATTATTTACAGACAAGAAGGCACATGAGATACAGAGTGCACAAGGGCAAAACAAAAGCTGCAGATGGTAAAACATCACCACAATTGTTATAAAAATAACAAGAACATCTTGGTTCCGGCGATGGTTAAGAGTAAAACGAATCCAGGAAAGAGGAACGATCTAAAAACTAGGAACTAGGAACTGTAGACAGATTTGAGCAGCTGAGTCTCTCTCTAAATTCGTCTCTGCAGAATCGGAATACTCAGTGGCTGGTAAACACCGGGGAAGGGAGAGAGTTCCACTTCGGAATGGTTCTGCCAAAAAATGAGTACATGCCGATGTCCTTCCTGAGAGCGGAGCTTGTAATTGTGGTCTTTATGCGAGTAAAATGAAGGCAAGTCCAGATAACTGAGCAAGTTCCTCCATCCTCCAACGTTTCCAAGGATCAGGAAAAAGCACGTTAATCTTGTTATCTCCCTCCTTGCTTGAAGAGAGTCCCATCCCAGGGAAGCTAACGTGCGACTGACACTGCTGTGTCGTCTGTAATCACCTGACACAAAGCGGGCAGCCCTTCACGCCCATTTGGTCCCGGGCCGTATTGTCCCGGCCGTTTGGTCCCGGCCGTTTGGTCCCGAACCCATATCGTCCCGTGACCGTATGGTCCCGAGGCCTTTTGGTCCCGTGCCGTTTGGTCCCGGCCGTTTGGCCCCGGGGCCTGTATCGTCCCAGACCAAAAAGCGGATCAATACTCGCAGCTTTTCCTTTCTTTCCCAAATGTTGGAAAGAAATGGTTTTTCAATATTTAAATTCTGGAATCCAATAAAAATGTTAAAAAATGATTGTAATTATGATGCCTTTCTTGTGATGCCTGAAGCCTCGAGGAGAATTACTTCTGCTGTCCGTGAGTTGAAAAATTGTTATGTCCTCCGGCTTTGCTTTTTTCAGACAGCCGTAACCTCCAACTTCTGTCAAAGAGAGAGAAAGTTTCACTTTTGTGTTGCGTTAAAGAGAGAGCATGTGTGTCTCTTTAAAAACACATATATTGTATCGCACAATTCTGTTGATAACGGATTCATCGCCCTCAGGTTCTTCCGGTAATTGAAGATTGCATGAGGCGGTGTTCTTGATGAAAGGTCAACGCAACGCCAACGGGAGCACGCAGATTCGAGAGATTACCGCTGGTGTCAAACGACCTCGGGACGATATGGGCTCCGGGACCAAACGGCCGGGACCATACGGGCACGGGACGATATGAGTTCGGGACCAAACGGCCGGGACCAAACGGCCGGGACAATACGGCCCGGGACGATATGACCGTGAACCATTGCATCTGCACCCTCTCCAGATCAGAAATCTGACAACAACGCCATGGATCCCAAGCTGCAACATCATATTCAAGGATTGGGCGCACAAGGCCGAAATAGGCCAATTCCCTAATTCTAGGCGGACATTTCCTGTTATTCCGCTTTATAAAATACAAGGCCCTGTTCGCCTTCGAAGTGATCATGCTAATATGGGGTGACCAATCAAGCTTGGTTGTGAACAGATGAGTTCTTTCAACACACGATCATTGAGAACATAGTGAAATGCAATACAATCTTTCTTTGTAGAGAAATTAATCAAATTACATTTATCGACATTCATTGTCATATAGCCGATCTTTCACACCAATCTTGGATGAGAGTTAAGTCCTTTTGCAACACCTCACAGTCACCTCGGGTGCGCACTTGCGAATATATTGTGCAATCGTCAGCGAAGAGCCGTATATGTGAGCTGAGTCCCTGGACGATGTCGCCAATATAGATTATGAACAACAGAGGTCCCAGGATACTACCCTGAAGGACACCAGAGGTGACTGGGAGGGCGCTAGATAACTGCTCACCAATCTTTACACACTGCTGCCGGTGTGTGAGATACCCTGCAACCCATTTGATTGTACCAGTATTCAGCCCAAGGAGTTCTAACTACCTGATCAGGAGTTTATGGCTAATAACATCAAAAGCCTTCGAGAAGTCGATAGCGATAGCGTCAACCTGTACGCTTCGGTCAAGAGAGCATGCAAGGTCTTGTGTGAAGGAAGTGAGCTGAGTAGCACACGAAAAACCAGGTCGAAAGCCATGTTGACCTTCCGAAAGCAGGTTGCTCATGAACCCCTTGCTAATTTTGGCCCAAATCACGGCACATCTTTACGGTTACACTTCGAAAGCACTCACTACCACCGCATCCACCGCTTCCACCGCATCCACCGCATCTTTACACCGCATCCACCGCATCCCGGTAAGTGAGAATCAGGGATGTCCAAATTATCCGTCCTTTTCGTGACTTTTCTTTTTTCTTTGATTTTCGCTTTTCCAAGGTTTAGATAAGATTATAGGTGAGGTTAGTTTAGGTCAGGTATATAAGGTTAGGTTGGTTGAGTTAAGTTTCGGGAATAGGTTAGGTTAGTGTAGGTTAGGATAGGATAGGATAGGTTATATTGGGTTAGGTTAAAGGAATAGGGTAAAGTCGATCTGTTGGGGGGACGGAATATTCCGTCCGGGGACGGGAAAATTCCATCCAGGGTTGAGGGAAAAAGGAAAATCAGTTGGGATGGGAGCGCGCATGGGTAGAAATGACTTATCGCTGCTATAGGGTGAACAGAAGATCCAAGTTGGCTTCGTTTGGGTTTTGTTGGATCACATGTCAGGTTAGGTTAGGTAAGATTAGGTTAGGAAATATCCGGGTTACACGGCGGTGGCATTACAGAGAGCAGTTTCCATCAAATGTCTCTGTGTTTTTGTGTTTTTTTTTTGTTGATTTATCTGTTATTTTTTTAATCTGACCTAACCTTGTTTTTCAACATTTCAATCCAACCTAATACTTACAAACGCAACCTTGCCTGGTCTTCTGTATATCTCCTGTTCCTAACCGAACCGAACCGAACCGAACCTTACCCAACCTAACCTGACCTAACCATACCTAACCTAGCCTAACCTAACCTAACATACCTAACCTGACCTAAACTAAGCCAACCTGGATCTTCCCTTCACCCTGTGGCAGCTGCGCGCTCCCATCGCAACCAATTTGCCTTTTTCCCGCAAACCCGGTGGGAATTTTCCGTCCCCGGACGGAATATTCCGTCCTCCCAACAGATCGACTTTACCCGAGGAATAGGTTAGGTTAGATTAGATAATATTAGGTTAGGTTCGGTTTGGTTGGGGACGTTCCGCAAATTGCATTGAGCGTGATCTTATAGTTTCGGTGCAGGATTAGATTAGATTATCTTTTAGCTGGGCTGCGTTAGTACGTCAGGAAGCTCAGATCATGCCAGGTCTGATTTGAGTTGTTTAGTTAGTCTGGGCTAAGTTGGGTTAGGTGTCGTTGGTGAGCTTTGATAATGTCAAACTTGATTAGTAAGCTTAACAAGGTTAGGTTGGTCAACTTTCTTTGGGTTAGGTTCGGTTGATAAGCTCAGGTTACGTCATGGAAATAAAAAAAGAAAAGAAAAAATGGAATGAACCAACTTGACCTAACCTAACATAACGTAGCCTAACCTGATGCGACCTAAACCTGAACTAACCTAATCTAATCTAAACCTCGGAAAAGCGAAAATAAAAGAAAAAAGAAAAGAAACGAAAAGGACGGATAATTTTGACATCCCTGATTCGAACTTCCCGGGATGCGGTGGATGCGGTGTAAAGATGCGGTGTAAAGATGCGGTGGATGCGGTGGAAGCGGTGGATGCGGTGGTAGTGAGTGCTTTCGAAGTGTAACCCATCTTTACCATGCTCGGCTTTGTAATGATCCTCCGCTGTTTGTTCGTTGTGTTAGAGGTCAGGCATGATCTAACATAACTTAACTAGCTGGACCCAGCCAAAAACCATATCTCGTATGAACAGATCAGGTTAACAGTTCCAAAGACCTGCCTATTACCGCAACTTTCCACCGCATTCACCATCTCGGAATCGCCCAAGTAGCACCCACAGCATCTCAAAAATGAAAGGTTTTTCATTTTTCTCATATGTTCGCAATTGGGTTGCTGCGGAATAAGATTGGCTGACTTAGGTTATAGGTAAGCTGGGTTAGGTAAAGTTTGGTTGGTTGATTGAGTCAGGTTATGTTAGGTTGGGTTGGGTTAGGCCAGGTTGAGGTGGGGTCACATTTTTTTGTTTTTTTTTTTGTTACCCTAACCTAACCTAACCTTGGTAAATCAAAACTAACCTAATTTGTGTCCAACTAACCAAACCTGACCTAGTCCAGCCCAACCTAAACCTAACCAAACCAAACCTTTTCCACTGCATCCAATTGCAAAAATTGGAGAAAAATTAAAAAATTTTAATTTTTGAGATGCGGTGGATGTGGAGAGGCCGATTCTGAGATGCGGTGGATGCGGTGGTAGACAGGTTTTTGGAACTGATATCGCAGATTACATCTCGTGCGAACACCGATCTGAGCCATGCAAAAGTATCGTTCTTGCACAAATCTCTCCAGCATAAATCGCCTCTCTCCACATTCGTACCCAACTAGATTTTCTCAGTTGCCACAGGTCTATTCTCATAAGACAGCAATATTTGATAAAATTCCCCTCTACGAAGCTGTTCTTATGTATAGATGCCTACCGAAACAATGTCGTCGGTCCTTTACTGTTCCTTATATATACAGGGTGGCCCAAAAAAACCGGTCAGTGTCTCTTTTGGCACAACCCTGCTTTTTCGTGTCGAGAACAGCACTTTTCAAAGCAGGGCCATTAGCAGTGTCCAGGGGTTGTTCCAATCAGCAGTCGTCCACTACGGTCACGACTGCACAGAGTGCGTGTATGTGGATGCTCTTTTGAAAGCGAAATTATTGACTTGCAAGTCTGTTGATGCTTCTTTAAAAGCCAAATTGGCTATCTTAACTTTCGGAGGGTAGGATGCCCCTGCGAAGCTGGGCTTCGCGGAACATAATCTATCTCAGTGTAAACTGAGCAGTGCTTGTAGATGGATGCAATTGACCATACTGCAGATGAAGAGAGTGTTTATTGTGAAGTAATTCTACCTTGTCATAGGCACAATTCAGGGCCCAACAATTCAGCAATGGGCTGCTGTCAGAGCCTTCATTCCGAAGTGGATCCAAAAATTTGGGAATGTGCGTGCGACCAGCCAACACTGACCTCTATTCAAGCCCAAATTCGAAAATTCGAGTTTCAGGGTACAGTCCTCAATGTGAACAAATAAAAGAAGTGGAAGACCAAGAGCAGTGATATGTAACTGATGTAAATGTTGCTGACATTTACTTATGTTTGATGGAAGAGCCCACACATCCCAATACAGATGGTACACAAACGGGCACACCCAGATATTCCGTGAAGAGGGCGATACTGGTGATGGGTCTAAAATGCTACCGCTCTCGCCTAATGCATTCAGGAAAAAGCAGTGTTTTGCCATAAAAGACACTGACCTGTTTTTTATGGGCCACTCTGTATGCATAAATGGCATTGCGCAAAACCTTGTTCACAAATTCGTTTATTCGCCGACGATATTGTCCTGTATAGAAATATTGCAACCCCGAGAGATGCGCTGCCCTTTTGCAGTCGGACGTCAACCGTGTCTTTTTGTGGTGTGAAGCCTTGGGAATGCAAATTGATGCGGCAAAAACTAAGGCCATATACCATTCACAACACGTCTCATTAAACCAGCCGGAAATGTCGCTTACGAGATAAATGGAGAAGAGATTGAAAACGTTAAGTTATTCAAATATTTAGGCGTTCTAATCTCCCACGATCTTACCTGGAACGAACACATCAATTTCAACTGCAATAAGGCTTTAAAAACCCTCCGATTTGTCCTAAGAAACATGCGCTATTCCTCCAAGGAAGCGAAGCTGAGAACTTATTCGTCCACTGTAGTGCCATTATTAGAGTATGCTAGCGCGGTATGGGACCCTACATCCGAAGAAAGCATTTCAAAGTTAGAAATGGTGCAGAGAAGGGCTGCAAGAATAATTACTGGTTCTTTTGGCCGGCATATTAGCGTCTCAGAACTCCAAAAGGACCTTGGCCTCCCTACTCTAGCAAGCAGACGACGTGACCACAGACTCAAGCTATTTAGCGATATATTCACCCGCTCCTTAAATTTTTGCATGCCAGCAAAGTACGTTGTTAAGCCAATCCAACGCCGAGCTGACAATGGTTTGGCCTTCAATGTTCCTTTTTGCAAAACAAACCGGTACCTTCACTCATTTTTCCCGAGAACAATAATTGGAGATTGGAACTCCTTGCCAGCAGCATCACCGCTTATTTCCCGTGCTCTTGCTTCACAGCAGTCACACCACTAATCAATCCGTAGATGTTTTTTTCCTTCCTCACTTGATATACATTGCCTTGTCCTTACCATATTGACCATTTTAATATTGACTGTTGTCCTGCCTCCACTTCATTTGAGGCAGTATTGAATGTAATGAATAAATAAATTAATAAATAAATGTCACACGGAAACAAGTACCTATTCATCGCTTTAAAAGGGCTGCTGAGTCACGACTCCTGCCTGACTAGATTTCGTGTGAAAATGTTATGTTTGAATGTTCTTTGTTTTTCTTATTGTGCTTGGATTTTTTGTCATTCTTTCCTTTTTGTCAAAATGTACGTAATTGCTGTTAGAGTAGAAATATGCTAATGGCATCTCATTTCGATATGAAATAAAAGTCCTTTTGATTGATTTGATTTGAAAGTATGAAAACATTGGTAAATCGAAAATTTGGATATGCGCAAAAACATACCTATCTGAAGAAGCCGAGTTTTTTGCAAAACATGGAGGCTGACTAAAATTCTCCATGGCGCAATTAATCTACGGTCTGTGCTCTTTCCATTGGTGTCAAAACATGTCCACTTTTCCAATCAGAAATGTGTTGAAAATGCTTGCAAAGAGCAGCTTCTCAGCATTGAAATCGCTCAATCTCTATATTTGCCATATAATTTGTGCGCGTGTGACACGTTCAGTTGACGCTGGTGCGGTGACCGCACATCAGCTCTCTATAGATCGCGTTGGTCTTATGGCGTGGAATTGAAGGCTTGACGTTTGTAGGTCATTTGCGGGCAAAGGCGTGGGCGCAGTGAAAAAATTTCAACCGAAATATTCGGAACATTGGAAGTTCAAACACTATTCACCTCCAACGCCAAAACATACATGCGTTGGTCAGCCAACTTCATACACGTCTCAAAAGTTTGTCTCGGCGACAAAAGTGGAAGCAATGGCGCAGGAGCTATTGTGGCAGATCTAAAAGCACCAGAAGCACATGTCAGAGGGACAATCAAGCCGATGGGTGGTGAGCTTCCAAGCAGAGGGCAATCGCCCCCTGCCCCTTCAATGACGTCCTTGATATAGGAAACAGAGTCAATTTGGTTTTGGGCGAACCCATTTGATTCCACAACTTATCAGTGATAGAAGTGACTGGATGGCAGAGAACATTTTGTGCAACAATGCTCGATTGGGGTCCGGCACGCGTATTTTATTAATCTATAACGAATCGGGAAAGGTCCCGACTTTTCCGTGAAGAAAAAGGCAACAAAAGCTAGCTTAACCCAACCTAACCTGCCTAACCTATCCTAACCTGACCTAACTCCTAATTAACCCAACCTAACCTATTTTCTTTATTCCGAGTGTTTTTCTCACTTTCTGTGGGTTCGAACTTTAACATGGGGTAGATGGAAAAGTGCCAAATCCGTACAGATTAATCAATACGCGTCGGCACCTCAAGAAATCAATATTTTTTTCTTGCCAAAAGCTATCTGAACCCGACCTAACCCTGCGTCTCCTTACGGAAAAAACAATGCAAGCTTGAGGCCCCAGTCTGCCATCAGAAGTTGCTGCCTGGTTTGGGCTTTTGAGGGGGAATCCGCATATTTCAGCTCGATAATTTTGAGGGGTTCCGTATTTCATGTTGGGATTTGATGGAGATTCCATGTTTCACATTACACTTTGAGGAATATTCCATTATTCACATTGAATTTTGAGGAGGATTCCCTGTATATATTTCACTTCACGTTGAATTTTGAGGAGGGTTCCATGTTTCATGATGCAGTTCAAGACACAAGGTGTGTTTCTCGTTGAATTTCGAGGAGGTTACAAATTCTTTGGGAAGTGGTTTCATAAAGTCAACGCGATTCCATATTTTGCGCAACGCCAGCCATAATTGACTGCGTATATACCTATGGGCGAAATTGCAAAGGCCTGTCATCCAATTCAACTGAGCTTGATGCAGTTTTCACGCCTTGCACAAAATGCATGATGTTTTGTGATGTCTGTTGCCATTTTGCACAACGAATTAGTCAAGCCTGACTATCAATGATCCATGTGCAAAGAGTCAATTCTGGCAGGATAGGAGAACGAGACAACATATCAATCCACGAACAGGCACCCAATGCAAAACTCTCTCTTCAGTGAAGACAGGAAACGCAACTGCTGGGAAAATAATCCACGCCACGCGCTATTTTGCCGTTCACACAGAAATCGGCCTCAGCTCCACGTCAGCAGCCACCAGCATCAAAATGAAACGAAAAATCTGCTTCAGCGGATCATCTCTACTTCAGCGGCTTCTCCACTTCAGCGCAGTGTGAACGATCCTTTATGGTGCTGGGTAAGAAGATAACGGCTTTGCAGAATCAAGGGTCAACGCTTTGTTGAATCACCCCGGTGGTCGTAACGATAAAAGATTGCTGAAATAGATGGTGAGTGTTATTTTTAGTAGTAAAAAGATCCTGCTCTCTTTACGACATGTGCTAGAAGTTATGTCATTGACATGTATTGGTGGCGGATTTCATGTATACTCATACTTGTAAAAAAACGGAGACTGCTCGTATTTTGGTAACAAACATGCACCCGCTGTTGAATTAATGATTCTCTAACAGACTAGGTTAAAATCTGACACATGTAGGAAACCTTGTTGCAATCGGATTCTCTAATTTCTACATCCTGCAGAAGAGTATAGGAGACAAAACAGAGATTCGGAGGTAACAGTGAAATGGGAAAGTCATATGCATGCATTGATTCTGTTGCTACTATATATATAGTTATATACACTGTGCGGATTTTAAAAACAGTCCATTGCTGACTCAATTGTCTGTTTTGCTGGCTTTTCTGGATGCGCTTTTTTCCGAATTCCATGATATTGGGCTGCATTTTTTCATGTTCTAAAGTCATCGTGTGATATTTATCAGATTTATCAGAGGCGCAATCAACAACTGACTGGGTGCTTGAATAATGACAATTTATCATTTGCAGCGCGAAGGCATTCCCATGGCATGGCTCACCGAGAACAAAATAACGCGAGTTTCTTCATTTCTTGAAAAGAATGAATGGTGCTCGTACGAATGAATGCAATTGTAGTTCACATGCTCTTATTTGCCACCTCCGTAAATTAGATGTCAGGTGCACCTGTTGTAATCAACCGTGATGCAAAAGATGGGTAAAAAATAAAATAAATAAACAAATGACCGATGAACCCAGGTCAGTGATGCCTTGGTTCTGCTTTCGTTTAATTGCACGATTTCTCGCGACAGACATTATCCCCAGAATAGAGAGTCTCTTTTTCATGGTGACCATGGAAACCGTCGGAGTTGCCATGGTTACCATGAAAAAGAGACTCTTTTCATCGGTTTTTGGGTGGCTCCTGCGTGGAAATGGGGGGTCTTAGCAAATTTTCTCACTGAACATTTTTTATTCAGCATACTTTTGTGAATCTCTCATCCAAAAATGGCTTTTGTGCGGCGCCGAGTCGGTGGCCGAACAAAATGATGACCACGCGCAGCCTCGATCGGCTCCACCAGCGGACGATTAGTTTTCCAGCATGACCAGCTAACGATGCATGCTGAAAAGAATCATTCGATGTAAATACCTATGTCTGATGTCGGAATTGACGGATGAAAAAGCAAAAAACAAAAGAGCAAAAAATGGTATTTCTGCTTGCCAGCTTCATCATAATAATTTCTGGAATTGCTTTAGAGAGTTTTAATGGGGGATACGGACCGTCAATC